>OVBA01001070.1:0-49672 GCA_900406435.1 Lepidium aucheri | reverse complement strand
CAGAAATATGATTATTTGTTTCAAAAAACAGAAAAATTAATATTGGAATTCCTAATTAAAAATATTAGTATAAAAAAAATTAATATTGTAATTTGTTTCAAAAAACAAAAAGATTTTTTTTTTGATATATTTATTCCGTGAGGTCGGTTTTCGTGGGTAAAGAAACCCAACGAAAACCGACCACAATTATTAAATTTAATTAAAATAAAATATATATGAGTGGTCGGTTTTGGTGGGTATGGAAAACCAACGAAAACCGACCACATTTATTAAATTAAATTAATTAAGTGGTCGGTTTTGGTGGGTAAAGTAGACCAACGAAAACCGACCACTAAATTAAATATTTACGTAATTAAATTTTTTATATGTGGTGGGTTTTCGTTGGTTAGTTTTGCCCACGAAAACCGACCACAAATTTTCCTACGAAAACCCACCACTCTTATACCTACGAAAACCGACAATTGTTAAACCGATGAAAACCGATGCCGTTTTTGACGTTTTTTGTCGTTGCTTTTCGTGGGTAATTCCGACCAAAACCCACGATCACGTCATTTCCGACCATTGATTAGCAACCACTATTTTTGGTCGGTTTTGACCATTTTCCTACGAAAACCAACAAAATTGGTGGTAGAAAAGTGCTTTATTTTCTTGTAGTGGAAAGAAGAAATAAAATAGTTCTATACCTTTAGAATATTAGGATCTACCCAATTTGGTCCACGACTAGAAAAACCAGTCATATAAGGAGCCGGTTTATATGGATAAACCGAATTTTCCGGTTGGTTACCGTAGAATATTGTCTTAGCCGGTTTAATGAAAGCCACCGGTTCATACTCATTGTAGATGTAATTGAGAATTGTATTTACCGTTGATAAGAAAACCAAAGCTGTTGGTATGAAATGAGACTCAACGAGGATTTCATCGTTAACCGGTGAATTTCCCAAAATCATACCAACTCCTCCGGCTCGTTTTACTTCGAGACCTTTAGCTAGTGTTGAACTTGAACCGTAACCTCTTAAACATAATACCACTTTACCTTTGACAAATTCTGGTGAAAGTGAATTTGGTAAACATAGCCTTCATTAAATAAAATATCATGAATTAGTCCAAAATATGTAATTTTAAACTTTGCAGTAAAAAATATAAAACACTTACGGTGCCTCGTTCATAGAAATGACAGGAATAACCACACCAGCTGCATAGACTAGTGGAGCAAAATTCTTCATCTTTAGTGTAGTTAGTGAGTCCGACTATGAAAAAAAAAGAATAAGAATTCATATAATGTTACAAATAGATATAGGAAAATAATTCAAAAGACTACAAAAAATATGAAAATTTAATGAGATTTGTGTTAGAAATTTTGAAATAACAATCGTTAAAAAAATTTTAGACTGAAAAGCAATTTTTCGAGATTTTTTTTTTGTCAACACTGAGGCACAACTGGCCGGTCTATTAGCTAAGTTTTTGCATAATGCAGGCGATAGGACTCTATCCCGGAATGTACAATTTTTCGAGATTTACTTTGGAATTCTTGATAGTTACATCTGACTGTAATAGTTAATTGACTGATATTTTATCATACTACCTAAATCTGACTGTGTGAATCCGTATGAAATCCATGCGGATTCCATGTAGATTCCATACGAATTTATCTGGAGTGAATAGAGGACGGACTTTTTTTTATTTGTAGATTATGCTTATGATATAGATTTATAAAACAACATGCATTACAAAAAAAATTTGATAGGTTATATTTAGAATATATTCAGTTTTATATAGATTTTAGAACATGAATTTTTTTATAGTATATATTTATTATACATACAAATTTTATACTACTATATGTTTTCATTAGTTTTTTAATGACATGTTTCACAATGATCCATATAATTCTTACAAGTCTATGGTTTAATAATATAATAAATTGTCACATTTTTAGTGTTAGGAGTTAGTGGTTACATGCAATTGGTCTATAACCTAGTGGCATGTTGTAAGTTTACTAAAGGCAGACACACTTGCATGTCTCCGAATCTAGTCCTGCTGTTTGCATTATGCAGGATCTTGGCTAATAGGTCGGGTAGTTGTGACCCAATATTGACAAAAAAAGAAATGTTACTAGTTACCTCGAATTTGTAGCCATCACCAAGTTCAAGTTGGCCAACGAAATAGCGATCAAGACTACTAGCTCCAACAGTAATAATCCATGGAGCTGGATTCGAAAGAGTTTCAGCTGTTGGTCCATCATTACCAGCACTAGCTGCAACCACAATATCATTCTTAACCGCATGTAACGCTCCAATCGCGATTCCATCTTCTAAATACGTATGAGGTTGAGACGCTCCTATTGAAATACTAATAACGTGAACACCATCAGCAATCGCATCGTCAAACGCAGCTAACATATCTTCATCAAAACAAGTGTTTGTTTCGTATTTTTCTGCGTTTGGAATCGTCCAACAAGCTTTGTAAACGGCTAAATGAGCTAATGAAGCACCTCCTGAAGCTGTGCCCTTTGCAATACCGCCGAAGCCAGAAACGCCGTTTACTCGGCGACCAACTGCGGTTGAAGCGGTGTGGGAACCATGTCCATCAGCGTCTCGTGGAGACAAGAAGTCTTTGTTAGCTTTAGCATTGAATGGTCCATAATATCTTTCGTACCCTTTTGAGTAGTACCTTGCTCCGATAAGTTTTCTGTTATTAATGAGCATAAAATTGAAATTAGTGATAAGCTTTAATAACACACACTTAGCTTATGATTTCTTTTACAACTCGGGTAATCCGGCTCAATGAGAATATATGAGTGCCCAGAGATTTGGACCAGCTACTAATTTCTTTCTCAAACTGGTTCAACGGATCCACAAACCATGAGATACGATTACTCCCAGGGCTAAAGGGAGTCATATCCATGATATCGTACACGAATGTGATTTAGTTTCTAGGTGCACTCATACCAGGGATAGCACATTTCTAAATTTTAGGACTACCACCGGATCAAGCTAGCATGGAAAACTTTTTTTTGTCGACCTCACTATAATTGAATCGACAAGATCCGATCCATAACCATATTCCATATTCTAAAATCAATTATTTTCCTTCTCCTTGCATAAGGAAGAATCGAACCCTGATACCTGAGTATTTTTGAAGTGGCCATTACCACTGGACCACCTCTTCTTTTAAAATATTTGATAATGTAAACAAATAACTAATTACTTTGTATTAAGTATATCTTAAGTGGTCAATTTGGTGACTTCATATGTAATTTTTCATCATCTTACCGATTGCAGTGAGAAGAGTTAAAGGCAACTCCGGTTTGGCAGATTCCTTTCCATGAATCTGGAATTGGTCTCATTCCTTTGTCATTGAAACTCCTTGATTCTGGCCACACACCTTATAATTTCTCATAATAAACATATAATTCTCTCAGATTTATAAGCAATTTCGGAACTATATTCAACAAACTAAAGTAGTAAATACTTAATATAATTTGGTAACAAAAAATATATGTTTTATATACACGATTTGTTAACATAAACAAAACAAATTCACTCTTTGAGCAATCTATCCAAATTTGATTGAATACTAGACGTCATTTAGATTAGTTAACATACATAGAATATAGTTTCCCAAGAATATTGTAAGTGTACTTGAACTATGGGTTGAGATTTGTCTATCTAATTTTCGACCGAAAAAATTATATTCTAGTTTGCATAGAGAACTTACCACTGTCGATAACACCAACTATAACCCCATCGCCATGTTTTGCCTGCTTCAGAAACTTTCTTCCGACATGAAACCGATCATTCATATTGTCGATTTTTGCCACGATCATTGTTACCTTCTTCCTCATTTAGCCCTACAAATTCCCAAGATCGTGTCGTGTGGAGCTTATACTTTCTCGGATAGCTCTTGAATACTGATACTACTCCTTCGCGTTCTACACCAAAATACAAAAGGAACAAATTAGTTTGGTTTCACTTAAGATATATTAGGCTTGCATTTTGAAATTTTAGGGTTTTCTTTTTTCTTTTTTGTTAACCGCAAAGTTCGGATCGAAACCCTAATCTTCGTGGACCCGTAGGCAGCTTTGGGATATTTCTTTTCCCTTCTACCCGCATAAGCTAAGACTCGAACTGGTGAACTCTAGGACCCCTACCTGGGAGTACTACCCAGCAGAGCTAGCACGTCCGGCTAAATTTTAGGGTTTTAGATAGATACCTTTTAGTTTAGAGGCTTGTTCAGGTGTTAGCTCAGCCGCAAAACCATTGATGCTATGTTTATAGCTATATAATAGTGATGATTCAGCATCTTCTTTAGATTCTTTAACCCATTGAAGATAAGAGTGATGATAATCTTCAATTTCGTGTAAGGCTTTATCACCTTTATGTTCTCCAAAGTAAACTATATACACCTACAAAAAAGCAACAAAAATAGGGTTAAAATGTGAAGACTTGATTAAGAAACAATGAACAGATTATGGTTATAATCTCATTTGACCTGTTTTTCATTAGTGCATGAAGCTAAGAGAGGAACGACAAAGAAGAAAAGGAAGAGAGAAATGAGTCTCATGGCCTTATTTTATTTTTTTGGCTAAAGTTGATAATTCTTAAGCTGTATGTGTTATTTATATTTGAGAAAGAAAAATTACAATACTTTCATTGTATGAGATTGAACCTATAAAAATTCATTTTCCTTAAATTAGGATGCATCAGTTAGATTATGAGTATAGGAATATTCCTCACATTTTAGATATTATTTAAAATTTTGTTACGAAAATATAGATACCAAATGACACTATAATTATTAGATATTTGAATAATTTAAAATCTAAAAATTTTAATAGTAAAATTGTTACTAGTAACTAGTGGAGTATATTTTGAAAAGGGTTTTCGGAAAAAAGAATCGTAATAATATTCTATTTTTTCCAATAAATATTAAAAACAAAACATACATGAATATATTGGTAATTACGTGTATTTTATATAGGTTAGAAATAATTTTAGTAAATTACGTTTATTTTCAAAGACTTTCAAAAAAAATCGTAATAATATTCTATTTTTCCAATAAATATTTACGTATGCAATCAAGGGTTAAAAACAATAACATCTAGATCTAGTTCTCATGTGATTTTCTTTCCGTAAAACCATGATTCAAGAATACTAATTATTATATTTTTTTGTCAACAATTGGATAGACAAGACCCCATCTATAGCCTAAAACTCACACCTAAAAGCTCTTTTTAATTTATTAGTGTAGTGGGAAGGAATCGATCTCTGGTGCCTAAATCAGTAGTTGAATCATCCTAGCCATCAGACTGTGTAATTCGGCTGAATACTAATTATTTATATATTTAGAATAATAGATAGTATAATAAAATAAACTTGGAAAAACAAAATTAATCTATAGTGGGATATATATTTGAAATAGCAATATTGAGAAGGTAATAGAAATTATGATATTTCGAAAAAGTAGTAGAAGCTTGAGTAAATTTGTAGCAATGTTTCTTTGAACCAAACCAGGCCCATATCAATATCCAGTTAAATCAATCCAATAACTACAACTGTTTGATACATGACTTCTTCCTCTACTATAACAATTAACAAGTTACAACATGACTATGCTTCTTTGATTTAAACACACAAGGAGTCTATAGAGTGATTAGAATAAGGTTTTCTATTTCTTTCACTTTGACCTTTATAAAATACAAATAAGCAAAAACAAACCAATCAAGCTAAGGAAACAGCAATTGGACTCCTCACAACATGGTCTCTATCTGTCCAACTAAACCATCCAAATTGGTATTGACCCTTTTCAGTTGCATTCATCACTTGTTCTTTCCTTGGTTCAACCACGATCTTAAACCGCTGCTTCTGATTAATCCGGTTAAAGACCAACACATTCGGTATAGCCTTAACCGAAACTCCCAATGGTGATTTAACATTGAACACATATGTGGTTGTTGAGTTACCATTTCCAACATTTGTAACCGTTCTTTTAACAGTTACTCTCCTGTTGAGATTTGGAATCGCGATTGACGGGTAATTAAGATTATAACCAGGAGGAACTTTACTAGGACATTTGAATGTCGGGTCAATATCGGTTAAACCAACAGAGCATCCATATAGAAGGTAAGCTCGGTATGATGCATCGTAGACCAAACCGGGATCAGCAGCTCTAGTTGGTCTAAAATGTCCGGACCCAAGTGCAAATGGGTTTGCAGGTAAACCATTAGTGTCTTGGATTGGTTTCTTCTCATCATTGGTCAACCAAGCTATAACAATAAAACAATAAACATAAATTAAGTAATCAAAAACAACATTAAACCAATGAAATAACCGGAATGTTTTGGTTTACCGGTAGTCATAAGAGCTGATCTTATAGCAGCACTACTCCATTTAGGATGAATAGATTTAAGAAGAGCAATTGCACCAGAGACATGAGGACAAGACATTGAAGTTCCTGTATAGATGTTAAAATCTGCAACTCTTTGGTCTATTGAAACTTTGCTCGGTGAATCAGCTCCACTCCATGCAGCAAGAATGTTCAGTCCGGGTGCAATAATATCCGGCTGTTAAAACCGAAACAACAGTTAAATTCCACGGATATGAAAACTTGTCGAATACTTACATAATATGTTAAACATTTATACTTGAAAGGACAGTTTACGAAGAATTTACCTTAAGAATGTTGGGATCTATCAAGCTTGGTCCGCGGCTAGAAAACCCGGTCATCAAAGGAGCTGCCTGGTATTTGTAAACCGTATTTCCCGGTTTAATAAAAGCCATTGGATTTTTATCGGTTTTTATGTACTCAAGGATTTTCTCCACCACCATTGGAGTAACCGTAGCAGTAGCAAGAAAGTGAGAGTCCGATGGAATTTCATTGCCAAAAATCAAAGTATTACCGAGAATCATACCAACTCCACCAGCTCTTTTTACTTCTATACCTTTACCAATTCTTGAACCGGCTCCTCTTAAACACAACACCACTTTACCATTCACAAGCTCCGGTTTAAGTGAATTTGGTAAACATTGTCTTCACCAGAAAAAACAAACAACCAAATGTTATGTTAATTCATATATAATTTTATAAAGATTTACTAATTGATATTTCAAACTTGTTAGAGAGATTTCCAGATATTAGTCCTGTGTAAACAGTGTTCCCGTAAACCGGTTTCAAACTAGTAACTGAGTTAAGTTGACAAAAAAAACAACGATAATTCAAACTTACGATGTATCGTTAGGTGCAATGCCTGGAACAACCACGTTAGAAGCGTAAACTAAAGGAGCAAACTTGTCCATTTTAAATGCTGTTATTGACTCCGTCTAAACAACAACAAAAGAAAACTATATATTATACAAAAACATAACATATAAATGATATTTTTATCATATAACTGTGGGTTAATCAATTACCTTGATAGTATAACCATTTCCTAGAACAAGACCACCAACAAAAGCACGATCAAGAGTACTAGCTCCAACAGTAATAATCCATGGTGCTACATTCGACAAAGTCCCTGGCTTAGGTCCTGAATTACCAGCACTAGCCGCAACAACAATGTTCTTCTTAACCGCATGTAACGCTCCAATCGCGATTCCATCTTGTGAATATGGTGCAGGATCAGTCGTACCAATCGAAACGCTAATGACATGAACACCATCAGCGATTGCGTCATCAATCGCAGCAAGCATGTCTTCTTGTAAACAAACATTACCACCAACTTTTTCTTCGTTAGGTTTAGCCCAACAAGCTTTGTAGATAGCTAAACGAGCCAATGGTGCACCACCTGATGCTGAGCCCATTGCAAAGCCACCAAGTGCAGACGCACCGTAGACTCGACGACCAGCGGCTGTAGAAGCTGTGTGGGAACCATGTCCATCAGGATCTCGTGGAGACAAGAAGTCTTTGTTAGCTGTAACATTGAATGTTCCGTAATATTTTTCGTATCCTTTTACATAATACCTTGCTCCAATAATTTTCCTGAAATTAGTATTCAAAAATTCATTAGTTTATAACCTATGCAAATTAAAAATTTGAGGTAATAAGCTATAGAAATTTTAGTAGATAATTGGCATATATACAAATTTTTCTAACAATTATACCGGATTCCATAACTTTAATCTTTTAAATCCAAACAATATCATACAGGACACATGGTAATATCGCACAAAAAATATGATATTTTTACACGAGATTATTTAATAATTTAGAAATTAAATTTAGTATTTTATACTATAATCTTTTTTTTGTCAACAATTAAATCAATGAGATCTGATCTAAAGCCTAAGGCTCACACCCTAAAATCCTTTTTAATCTACAAATGTAGTCGGAAGGAATCGAACCTCGATGCATGAGTCATTACATGGATCATCCTAACTATCAGAAAAGTAACTTTACATAAAATAATAACTTTAAAATACATAAGTTTATAACTAATGCTAATGTGAAAATGGTATTAAGCTATAAAAATTCTACTAGATAATTGATATATATATATATATATGTCAATAATTTGATCTGTAAGACTTGTTTCATAAAATTTTCCAAATTCCAAAAAAAAATTATGCAAAGCTACACAACTCACATATAATAGTTATACTATCAAAACAATAATTTGAAAACGTAATTCTAGTTATTTATACTATATTTTAATGATATTTTATTTACATTTTTTAAAAACATTTGAAATGCCACCAACAAAAAGATAAGCTTGGGCACACATTTATATTACAAACATAAGATTTAATTATAAAAGAAACAAGAAAGAAGTCACGGGTGTACAATTTTATCTAGAAAGAATCAAATAAGTTTTTTGTCACTTACATATATACCAAAATTTGCATATACATTAATTATGAAAGTTTTCAGTTTCAAGCATAAAAAAAGTCATTATATAATTTGTCTTTTTTAAAATTAATTTATTTGTATGTTTTTGATGGCAGGCTTAGATAAGTGACTAGTTACTTACAGGGTCTGCATGGACAAAATAATTCGTTATATAAATTAATTTTATATCTATAATATATTATTATAGTAATTGTGGCTCGTGAATGATGATGATATGCAAGCTTCAAATTTGGTGAGCAATTATCCCAACCCAACAAAACATTGAAATTGTGATATATAGAAAATGGTGCTAAATCTTTAAAATTAGTTTTTTAGAAATGAATTTTACCTTATAAATGGTGAAATAATCGACTAATTAAATATTGTATAGTATAGTAAATAAAAAATGTTGATTGATGCATTCTTCTATATGTATATAATATTCCACAACTTGCTCTAATAATTTTTTTTCGATCATAACGGGATTTCGGTCTATACCAGCACCATAATATCAGATTGGAAAGGCAGCTTAGAATGAGAGATTAATAAAAAAGCAAGTATATGGGCTCGTGTGAGTAGGAAACAAAAAATATCTATTCTAGTTCTATCATCAGCTATGGGTTCGATTGATGATAAAAAAAAGAATTCTTGGTTCAGTTCTCCACCTTCAGAAAAAAGAATTGATCAAATTCTATTGAATCTGACTTACTCCTAGTAATTATTTATCAAAGGACTTTGGTTATCAAATGATTGAATTTTAAAACGTTTAAACTGTACAAATTACATTGTCGAAATGTTCGCATAATTACATTACTATTATTATTATTATTATTATTATTATTATTATTATTATTGTTATTATATCAATCGTACTTAATATATAAAGCCTATGTTTTCTAATTATAATCAAAAAGTTAAAAGTCATAAAAACTTTTCAAAATTCTGTTAGTTACTCATTTCATTATTTATCAGTCAAAAGTTGCATTTTTCTCTTCTTAATAATATTATTTTATATATGTATTACTGATCAATATGAACAATATAATATCACATAATATATATATATATGTTCTACTCGTAATTATGCATATTTGACTTATTTTTTCTATTTTTTGTTTAATAATTTTACCAAATTTGATTCATAAAATTCCCACTCAAATTTACCCTTATATGTCTCTACATACTCTAGATTATGGATATGCAGATTACAACACCTTTTATATCAAAAGAAATTCTAGATTTTTTTTTTTGATAATCATAATAAATAAATTATGGATTCGCCGCTAAATTTAACATTTAGCTTACCAATAAATATTTTTTTTTCTTTTGTGGTCAGAAACAGAATATTTTCATCAAAGAAGATATTTTCATAATAATAAAAAAATAACTTACCGGTTACAGTGAGAAGAGTTAAAGGCAATTCCGGTTTGGCAGATTCCTTTCCATGATTTTGGAATTGGTCCCATTCCTTTGTCATTGAAACTCTTTGATTCTGGCCACACACCTTTTTATTTCCACAAAATAAAAAAATTTATTTTCTCTCAATCAATAATGAAAGATTAATATAATAAGTTAATCAGTAAAAAGTCAATCTATAGTCAAAATTCTTTCAAAACACTTAACAATATTGTATAGAACAAAAGTGAATTCCGAAATTGAATTTGGTTAGAGAAAACAAATTATTTTAACGATTGAATATAATAAGTAACTATATTATGGAACTAACGATTTTAAAAACATAAATTACAATCCTTGAATCTTGAATTTCTTGACCATAAAGCATCACTTTTTCTATAGTCACGTAATTATTCAACTATCAACATTGGAGTTAGGTCCAATTAAGTTTGGTATACGTTTTCATCAACGTTAAAATCAGTGATTATTCTTATTACAATATTTGTAGTTAAGTATCGTTTTAGTATTTTGCCAAATTAATGAAACATATTACTCATTCTGTTTCTTTTTATAAGTTGTTTTGCTTGAATGCACATTTATTAAGAAATTGTTTGCTTTTTGTTTTCTCAATAAAAACTTCACCACTTTATCTTAGCATTTAATTAAGAAAAAGAAAGAAAAATAATTTTTTAAAAATAAAAAATTAGTTTATTTTAACTTTTAGTTTACTTTTTGTCTTGGTTTTGTAAAACAACTTATATTTTGAAACAAAAAAAAAACTTCTAAAACAACTAATATTATGAAACGGAATAAAATTCTATCATACCCTTGAAAACTAATTGACTCTTGATATTTTTTTTATTTGATTGGTTGATAATAAAATTAAATTAGACCATTTATGTTAAAAGTTATATTGGAAATGTAAAGTGACATTTATTTTAAAACAAAAAAATAAATCTAAAATAATATTTATTGTGAAACGGAAAGAGAATTATTTAATTACTGAGAATTAAAGAACTAAATTAATGGCTAATATCTCGGCGCTTTTATGTGTGTGCCTTGAGGAAACAACAGGCAAAATGACAATTCAATGGAAAGATAACACAAAAGGTTCACATGAATTTTATCTTTCTATTTTTATAACCAATAAACCAAAAAAAAGTGATCACATGAATTACACAATTTTATTCTTTCCATTTTTCTTATCCAAATTTCATTCATAAGGTCAAATCTAAAAATAACTATAATTGTTAAAAAGAAATTCACATTTATTCTACGATTTCGAAAAAATATATTTGGTCAAGTGAATAAATGTCATTTCTGCTGACTTTCTCACCATAATTCGATATCAAAGAATTGCGTTTATCACACGTGATATTACTAAGAGTTTAGGGTGAAACTATAAATGAGTCTTGTCGATCTAGTTACTGACCATTGTCGATCTAATTACCCAATAATATTGTAAAAAAAAATAAGTTGAGACAAGTTGACTAACCACTGTCGAGAACACCAACGATGATGCCATCACCATGTTTTGCCTTCTTCAAGAAATTTCTTCCGACACGAAATCGATCATCCACATCGTTTTTTCCACGTTGAGCATCGCTGTCTGTTTCTTCTTCCTCCAATCCTACAAATTCCCATGATCTTGTTGTATGCGTTTCATATTTCCTTGGATGACTCTCTATTACCGATACAACCTCTTCCAATTCTGTTTATAACATAAGAAAAAAAATCAAAAAATTTATTACAATAACAAGATATACAATAATAGAATACGAAAACCGACGGAAAACAAAGAAATCCTCGGAAATAAAGTCCTAACAACGAAAGGTAAATGATTTTTTTTGTCAACAATTGGATTGATAAGACTCGATTCATAGCCTAAAGTCCACCCGTAAAATTTTTTTTTAAGCTACTATACTGTAACGGGTATAAATCGAACATGGTGCCAAATTATTAACTGAATCATTTTAACCATCAGATTGAGAACAACTCGGTAGCCAAATGATTTATAATACCAAAAAAAGCTAAGAAAACATTTGTCAAAAAAGTATTTTCGATCCCGAAAACCAAAGTTTTCATTAGATCAAACACTAAGCCAGTGTGGACGACGAAATTTCTATAGTGAATAGATTTCTTGCATTTTTGTTTTTGTTTTTCTTACTTACTTTCTAGTTTAGAGGCTTGGTCTGGTGTTAGTTCAGCAGCAAAGCCATTGATGCTGTGTTTGTAGCTATACAATAGTGAAGCTTTGGCTTCTTCTTCGGAATCTTTAACCGATTGAAGATAAGAATGATGATGTTCTTCTATTTCGTGCAAAGCTTTATCACCTTTGTGTTCTCCAAAATAGACTATATACACCTACAAAAGTTCAACCAAAATGTGAGAAATTGATTGAGAATCAATGACTTAAATTCATAGTAACCCTTTATGGTAACAAATCAAAGCATAGTTGGAATAGAGAATCATTGCAAATCAAAGTGTAGAATGATAAAAACTTAATCATAAGAACCTGTTTTTGTTGAGCACATGAGGCTAAGAGAGGGACGAAGAAGAAGAGAGGTAAAAGAGAAGTTAGCTTCATGGCCTTGAGGCTTGTTTTTCTTTGGTGGAATGTTTTAGGCCCTAAGTCTTTTGTAGGGGTTTGATGGGCTTATATATAGTACACAATGAGCAACAAATTGATTAAGTCCTTTACAAAAATAGAATTAAAAAATTATAGAAAAAAACGATTTTAGCTAGTTGTGTATGATCTACTAGTTGTGATATAAGGTTTGTTATATTAGTCCAAGGTAAAGATGACTAGATGAGTCTTACTACAACTTCATATGGTCATTAAAATGTTTCAAATGGTAAAAAATCATATTATTATTTCAGTTTTGCATTAGTTGGAATTTCAGTGTAATATTATCTAATACTCCAATAATAAGATTTGATCAAGCCGAGTTGCTTTCAGTCTGGTGGTTAGGATGATCTAACTAATGACTTGGTACTAGGGTTTGATTTCTACCTGTTACATTATAGCAGCTTAAAAAAGAGATTTTAGGGATGAATTTTAGGCTATAGATTGAGTTTTGTCGATCCAATTATTAACAAAAAAAAAGATTTGATCAATTTTATGCATCACATATCTTAGTTTATATGATCTATTTATGTATTGACAAAGAAAACATATTTATATAAAATTATGTATTGTTTTTTTTTCAACAAGTAACCATTAAATCAAATATATAAAAAATTGTTTGTTAGCTATATGATCTTTAAACTATCTCGTATAGTAGCATATGTCAACTTAAATTCCTCTTATATATTTGTTTACCATGAATTTTATGTCATTTCACAGTACTAAAACCGAATTAAGCTCAGATATATGACAATACCGAGCTCAATCAGGTCTCTTGTTTTTGTTGATGATGTATTTTCACATTGATCTCATTATCTTCGTATTTGAGTAAAATTGACAAAACAAAATGATTAAACCGCATATCAAAATTCGTTAACATATATTGATTTCTAGATCCATAACCAAAGTTAATATCTTAAAATATTTTTTATTCCTTCTCTTTGCATCTGGGAAGACTCGAACGCATGAGCCCGCGGATTTGTAAAATAGTCACTACCATTAAACCACTTATCTTTCGGCTTGTATTAACATATCTACATTAATTAAAAGCTACTACTCTTGTTTAAGCTATTTACATGAACTAGAAAAACTCAATTATCTAAGCACATAATTTCTATCTACAAATATACAATATTTAATATAAATATAAAAATCTCACATACGTTCGAATAAAATTTTAAAAGAATTAAAGTAAATGGAAAAGTATTTGATTGGTGACTTCAGTTTTCTTGGAAAAGTCTCTTCTGGCCGTTATTTTTATTTTTTTATTTTTGCTCTGACAACTCTCATAACAGAATTCAGAAGTTTATATTATCAGAATGAAATCACTTCTCTTCTTTTTATAGTATTTGATGATCTAATTTATATATTATATTCTTCTTGCATATTTTGAGAGGTGAGAAGATGATAGAACAAGAATTAGAGTTAGATGACAGCTTATCCTCAATCAGAGAATAATTCAGATTTTGTGTAATAATTTTATATCATATGTATTTGTGTTTACATTTTTCTATCTAATTTCTAAAATTTTGTTAGTTCATCAAAATTTGGAGACAAAATGAACTACAGAAATTTAATATTTAATATAATTCAAATTCTTTCTATCTTTTTGTTATAAATTTTGTTTATATTTTGGTGTTTTGTATATTCTATATTATGTTCATATTTATTTATCTTTTTAATTTTCTTTTTATTTATGAAGATTGTGACCACCTTGTTTCTCTATAGAGGTTTCTAACAAACTTTTATTTTATTGTATTATCTAATTTTGCTAAATTTTATAGAGAATCAACTTGGCATCAAATTTTTTATATTAAATATATATATATATATATATATAACCTTGGGCGTATCGGGACTTATGTTCCATTCCCATCCTGAAATTTTCGTGCTTTCGGCAATGGGAAATTATAATTTCTTATCCGGAATTCAAAACTAATATTCGAATGGTCGGTAAGACAAAAGGTCGAGAATGAGTCAGAAAATTTTCTGAATTCATTTTTTTTGTCAACATTGGTCCACAACTGGCTGGTTAATTAGCCAACTTTATACATAATGTGGGCAGTGATACTTGATCTTTAGATGTACAAGTGTGTCTGCCTTTAGTGGACTTATCACTTGCCACTAGACTAAATATCACATGCAATTCGTATTTATTTACGTTAACAAACGTTAAAATATTTTAAATTCAAATATTATATATATGTCAAATAATTAAGATCAAGCTCATAACAATATTTGACTTAAGTTTTCACAACTTTACAATAAATACAAACTATTTAGAATGGATATAATAATAATCTTGGTAAAAAGTAGTAATGTTGGTCATTTAATTAGAAATCCTAACACTGTAATCTTGTATTTTCTTGTGTATTTAACATTGATATATGTTTTATACATTGTTATTTATGTTATACTGATTATATAATTTATAATAATATTTTTAATTTTTTATTACTCGTAGTTCTCAAATTATTTTCCATACTTATACAACAATTTCTCGTATTAATAAGATTTTGTAATTTGAGAAATACATTGTGAATCTCAAAATTCTTGTACCAGAAACGATTTCCAAAATTCTCGTGTTGTTCCATGGCAAAAATTATTTTGAGAAGTAAATCTTATTTCTTGAACTATCCGTTTTCAATATGTATCCGTGATTTCCCGTACCCGTTTCTCGTTATGCACATAGAGTGATGTCAGTAAGATTCCCGTTCTACTACAGTTGATTGGTTTTATATTCTTTAGTTTAGATATTTTCACAAATTATATATATTTAAAATCTAAGTTTTTTAAAAAATTTATTACATAATTTATGGGAAAATGTTTCGATAGAATATATTCCTTTCACGTTTGGTCTTGTTGTTGAAGAGATTTCATTCGACCATACTCTTTTGTCTTCTCTCTTATAATATTTTATTCTATAAATTTGTTACAAATAATCTATTTCCTTTTCATTTTATGTCTTCGTTTCAAGAATAACCATATCTTGTTATCTTCTTTTTGTTGGTTGAGCTAATAGATTGAAAGCAATACTAGCAAACTGTTGGTTCTTCCACAAAATACAAAATATATCCATAACATTATTGGGAAAATGTACACACAATCTTTTTTTCCTAATCTTTCTCATTATTATTTCATAAATATTTCATGTTTATTTTTTTTATCAATTGAATTTTGTAATCTATATAAAGTTAAATTTCTAAGTATCTCGTGGAAAATATCATGTAAGATAAACGAGATTTTTTAGGTTTAAATTTGGTAGAAAATGCAGCAAAAATAAAAGCGAATGTATTACATGATACTAAAAATCAGTAAAACAGATTGAGTGGTGGGGACATTATATGAAATTGATTGCAATCTTAGTGATATTTAAAAGTTTGACCAATATAAGATTTTGTGCTTATATGTATATTTGTAATTGTACAAGAACTTGCCAAAGGCTATAAGCCAAGATCCCAAAGCAAAGCCTAAGTCCCCTGCTTCACCAAGTAGCATGTCATTCCTTTTTACTTTGGAAATTAGTTTTCTTTTTCTTTTAGTTAATTAGACCAACAAGTGATTGATGCATTATTCATATTCTATTGTCAAGACCTTCATAGTCATGTGGTAAGGCATCACTTGGTCTTACTCTTGACACACAGGTTTAAACCTTCTAACTTTCTAAGGGTTCACCAAGTAGGCTTAAGCCCTAACAAAACAAAAATCAAATTTTATCATATTACTTGAAATTAATTTATTAATAGACAAATATTTAGTTGAAAATTATTTAAATGTTACAAATAACTAAGAGAGTGAAAAATATTTTTCACTAAAATTTGTTTAACTAAACATATATATATTAATGTGCATGTAACATTTACTCTAGTAGTAGGTGGTAAATCCACTAAAAGTAGATATACTTATGAATCTCACAGCCTATATTATATAGAAACTTGGTTAATAAATCGCCTAATTGTAATTCAATGTTGACAAAGAAAAACATATATAAATACGGCTATTATGATATTCAGATTTTATTGAGTTTGATAATGGTGACCTCAAGTCATGAACATTACCACCTTGTTAACTAGGAGATTTACACCTTTAGGATTAGTCATTGGTAATACTATTATAAAAGCGTAAACTATCTATTCCTAGGAATTGTTTAGAAAGACGATCATGATAAATTCTCAACCATTTGAGGTTTCATTTGTTTGTTGGTCGTCAACGATCACAATCAAACCAAAACTTATTTGTTCGTGGATGCTTGTTTATTGATCAGTCGTCAACAACTAGCGATTAAAATTTTTAGTTACTATTTTTTTCAGATGACTGGTTACAATAACTATCAAATAAACAAAAAAAAAGATTTACGGTCAATCGTGGTCACCAGTAACCACGAAACAAACAGAACATGAACCAACAATGTAAATATTTACAAGTATATAATATTATTGTTATCAAAAGAAGCACAATAGAATAAATATGTGGTCTGAGTTATGTGGTTTGAGAAGATAATTAGTAAGAAAAACCTTTATAAATTGAAAGCATGCATTGTAGTTTCATTTATTTCAGAAACTAATAATTCAATTTGTAAACTAGTTCCTTTTTTATACAATTACTTTTTCTTTAACACTTGGGCGTGTTACGCTTGAATTGAGAGGTTAGCTAGAGATTTTTTGATGTCCTCATGATAAGAACAGCCACATTGTGTGGTTAAGCTATAGTTTTCCAACTCTGATTTTATTCTTTTTTATAAATAAAAAGTTTAACTCTGATTAGTATTTTGGGAAACAAATTTATCAAAATTTTCTATGACTAAAAAAAGTGTGTGAATATACACATAAGAAACCAAAAACAGAAAAGATTGATAACCTTTCTTTAATCAAAATACACATTATTGTGCTGTTAATTTCAACAAGTAAGATCGACAATATTTGATTTATAATTTAAAACATTTGAAAATCTATTTAGTATAGAAGGATCAAAACTTTGATACAAAATCATTAGTTAGATCATTTTAAATTTCTAATTACATTTATTGTATAACAGTATTTTATTTATCAAAATATATTTTTTTTTGGTGTTGAGGACAGGTGGCTCAATGGTGTAGTCACTTTACAAATTCTCAGGACATCAGAGATTAAACCTCCTACCTACAATAATAAGAGCGGAATTTAAAAGCCATTAAGGAATGTTATTTTTTGTGCATAAAGTTTGTAACATTGTGAAAACGGATCCATAAATTGGATACCATAGAAGATAAGATTATGTTAAGCTTGGCCCAAGTTTGTAATAGTGGACAATATAGGTTGGCCCAATTTAGGTTATGACTTCCTAAAAGGTACTCTTTAGATTGGTCCATCTTATTGACATTACTTATTTTAATTACTTCACAAAATTTTGACAAATAAAAAATCAGTTCACAAAAGAAGAGTTGACTTTCAGACAATAATGTAATTTATTATAGTAACAATTTCAAAAATATAAAAAGTATAATATATACATAGATAAATATATATAGTATAATAACTAGACTTATACCAAACAATTATATATATAGTACAATAAGTTTAACTGATTGCAAATATGTTTTTTTCTAATTAAATCTTATAATACAAATTTTATTAATACAAGTAGTAAATATACATACTTAATTTTGCATTGTGAATATCAAACATCACTAATATAAATTGCACGGCTAAATGCAATTTAACATCTCTCTTAACTTTGCAGATTACAGAAGTTAAATGTCCTACTGATTACGAAAAGAATTTAAAAATGATGTCCAATTCTCAAAAATAACTACCTTTCTTGCAATATTTGGAGAAGTATAACAGACGTAGAATAATTACAAAGTTTATTATCTACTTCGTAGCGTTAGAAGTTTGTCTAGAAATCCTACAATGTTTATCAATATTCTTTTATTTTCCATTGAATCGTTAGAGTCGTCAACAAAAATACAGATTGGATAATGCGCATTGTTTGCTATTTATCAAAAAAATTGTTCAATTGTAATCAATTTAACTCTTTTTGGGTTTCAAAATTGATATATATATATATATATAATTAATTTGACTAATGAAAAATAATTATAAATACAAATACACCTATATATATATAGATAAATAAGTAATTTAACTAATGAAAAATAATTATAAATACAAATACTCCTAATTAATTTTGCTTTGAAAATATAAAACATCACTAAAAAGCAAACATTTTACTTAATTAACCTTCTCGTCACTCTAAAAAGTCTTTGACTGAAGTCAAAGCGTCGTCACCGGAATCAATGGCCGGTAAAATATCCTCTCCGGCGAAGATTAAGCTCTTTTCCTTTCTATTTCTCATTCTCGCAATCTCACCTCCATCAACGATTCTCGTCAATGGTTTCACTCTCCCAGTCTACCTCTCACAATACAAAACCCTAATCTCAACCTCACGATCTCTCCTTCTCCGTGTCGCAAACCTACGCGACTCACGTGGAGATATATTGGGTGCGTCTCGTGTACGAGCCATGGCTGAAGAAATCGATCGTGGATTAGGATTAGGGTTTCTGAGTAGAGTATGGTCTGTTGGATGGGATTACATGTGGAATTACGCTTGGAGAAAAGGAGGGATTGATTTCAGTGAGATGTATGGTGTGATTGGTGATCTTAATGAGCTTATGGGTTTAGTGACAGAGTTTAATCGAGCTCAATCAGCGAGCTCTGTTGCTCGGAGTTATAACAAAGCTCTTCGTGTTTCGAAACAATTGCTTCGTCGTCTTCTCAAAATCTTTGGTAAATCGGTATGAATTCAAAACCCACTTAAAAGATTGATCTTAACCATTCATTACACTAAAGGAAACACAAAAACAGCTTGAACTAGAAGAAAAGAGCGATACTTTGATCATCAAGCTGCCAAATGCTCTATGTGTTATGTAGTTGAGCTGAAGTGTTGTCTCTTCCATAAGGTTTCAAAGCTCACTATGATACTTTAAGCTGCAGTGTTAAGTGCATTGTTTGAGTATCATTGCTTATTGTTTGTTTTCAGTGAGAACTTTCACCACTTGTTCTGTGATTGGAGATCTGTATCTATGTGTAAAGAGTAGGTGAGCTTTCAGAGTTGTCGGTTTCACTATGTCTCAAGCTCAATTTGTTCCTTAATTGTTCATTGTTCTGCTTTGGTCCATCATAATGGACATGTTTGCTATTGAAGTTAGTCTATTTGGTAGAGTTTAACTGTTATTCTATATGCTTAGAAATGATGATCATTGTTGTGTTGTTCATGTGATGATTCTTAGGGTGCATTGAGGGAGTTTTGGGAGATGATTCAGTCTGAAGTAGTCGATGGAGAGCTATTACAAGACTGTCTTGAAGTAGGTAGCAATGACATTAAGAGTTTGCTTCAAATAGCTAAAGACATGGCTTCACAACGGTTTTCTTCTAAAAGCCGTGCATCAGATGAATTATAGCTACAAATCCATCAAAACCATTTTATTGGTAACATCTTTTGCTAGATAAACTTTAAGAGATATATTAGACTAGAAAAACCTTTTGTTTGTTTGTGTTGCCTGAGACTAAAAGATTCAATTGTAATTTCATCAAAATCAAGGCATAAGTTTTGTTATCAAAAGTCTTGTAAACTTGAGGTTCTCTTTGAAAAACACAAGTCTAGTGACATCAATAGCCATTGTAGGTACACAACATTTTCTTTGATTGGTAACATTTCTCCAATTAGACTCATATTTTATTGATAAAACAACTCAAATTCTAGTGTTCAATGACTCTCATTGCTGGAATGTTGCTTCTACTGTAATGTAGAGTTCATAAATACAACAACCATGTGGTTGGTGATTGGTGGAACAGAACTATAAATCAGGATTAACATTAAAAGAATATTACTTTGTTTGTTATCTTCAATTTCTAATAGTAACCAAATTGATTGGTTATTCTATTTTTAACACTATTTCACTGGTCTTATTAATCCTTTTGGTGGCTGCTTGAATCAGAAAGTTTGAATCTTGGTTTGAGTAAATTTTTGGGTCCCAAAGTAGATTTTTACTTTTAAAGAGACTATGCAAGACAGGGCAATAAGACTTTATTACTTGCAACTACTCACACTTTCATTTAATGTTCTCTTCAATCCTAACACATGGCAAATTCTCCACATCATTCTTCACCATTGATTCAACTAAGCAAGATTGATTTCAGCCATTAGATTTGAGTGTCAGAAAGAGGATCATGTAATGCATTTTGCATTATAGAAATGTGGACCAAGCATTTCATATTTCCATCTTTGTTGCATTATGCTAATTCATCTTAATGACTTCTTTGATTGTGCTAAAATAACCAAACAAGTTAAGTTGCTTCACAAGGGTTTATTGTTTATTGGCTTTCATGCTAAACATAGTTCATTGTTTTGCCTAAAGTTATTGTCAGTGCGAAAGATCTAATCGTTATGGAACTTAGCTATTCTCAATATTAACTAGTTGTTTTGATGTAAGTTTTAGATCCAATCTATGACCTAAACCCGTATCTAAAAATCATTCTTTTTCTCTTGTATCGGAAAAGAATTAAACTACGGTACACGAGGATTTGTAAAGTGATCACTACCACTGTACAGATTTTTGGATATAATTAGTTATGGTCTTGACTTCACTTATGCCATCACTAACAGTTATAACTCACAGAAAACGTAATTATGTGTTCAGGTTCGGCCCAATATGAATCATTGTCTAAAACAAAACAAAAATTTCATGTCCTATGTCGAAATAAATTACAAAACAATGCAGTGATAGATATAGAATAGAACACATTTCACACTAAAAGACACACGTAACCACTACACTATATAAATATTAATGGATTTTGATGCGTTTAAATTGATAATATAATTTAGTATCTAAAGCATAAATTTTACCAGTTTTAGGTCAGCACCGCTATGATCTGATATTACCAATTCGACAATGGAGTTAAACATAAGTAGTATTCTTATCGAGACAAGTGTTTATAACTCTTTATCGAGCTTTGGTCGTTTTAGTTAAAGTCAATATCTCGAACTCCAAAGCATGACATTAAAATCGAACCGTCACATTACACAACTTGTAAGAAATTAATCAAACATTGACAGAAGTAATAACTCTTCACCGTAATGAACTCTGAATCGTAGATCCACAAATACTATTCATATAGTATAAATTATTTCACATATATAATCACACATTCATTTAACATTCAAACATAAAGACACGTGAAAATTTATTGCTTCTTCAACTGTCAAAAACTTAAAAAAAAAAAAAAAAAAAAACATTTTCTTATTCTCTACATATTCTTACAATATTATATAAACCCATTTTTTCATTTCTTCACAATTCACAAACCCATCTCTCTTTTTCTCTCCATTTTCTCAATCTAGCTCTTAGAGATGGAGAAAATGTGTTTAATGATGATAATAATGGTTGCTATGACCATGAAAATGGTTACAAGTGATCCAATTTCACCATGTTATTTCATATTTGGTGATTCTTTAGTTGATAATGGCAACAATAATCAACTTCAGTCATTAGCTAGAGCTAATTACTTTCCTTATGGTATTGATTTTGCTTTTGGTCCAACCGGTCGGTTTAGCAATGGCAAAACCACTGTCGATGTTATCGGTATTTCTAACTAACTACTCTGTTTTTTTTTTGGTTTTGTAACTAACTCCTCTGTTTTTTAACTTCTGCAACTAATTTGCTCTGTTTTTTTTGGTACAAAAAAAGCTGAGCTTTTGGGATTTGATGACTACATTACACCGTATGCTTCTGCAAGAGGAGAAGACATTCTCAGAGGAGTTAACTATGCTTCTGCTGCTGCCGGAATCCGAGAAGAAACCGGTAGACAACTGGTAAGTTCTTTACTATTTCATCTAGAGATGAACATTTCGATTATTCGGTTCGATTCAGCTCCATTTTTGAATCTTTTCACTAAGTTTTGGTATGGTTCAATATGATTTTACTTCAGATTCAATTTCTTTTAGATATATGTAGCTTCATATGTATGTGAAAAGTATTTTAAAACTTTCATTAATATTTGTAATACACTAATACTTAATTACTTACCTCTTTTTCTTTCTTTTGTCAATAATTAGTTCGACAAAATCCTTTTTAAACTACTTAATTTCTTTTACCAACTTTACTACTTAATTTCTTTTACCAACTTTACTTTTTTTTTCTCATAATATTTAGATCGAAAATACTCGATTTTTAGTCAAACTACTTAATTACTTATCTATAATTCAAAAAAAAAAAGAATTAAATTACGTTTATTTAAAAAAAAATTAAAAGACAATTTGTAAATGAAACCTTAGCTTTCCTAGTTTCTTTAATTAGAAAGAATTAAATAGTTTGTAAGGGAAACCCTAGCTTTTATTTCTAAAAATAAAAGAACAATTTAGGTTTATTGTTTTCCAAAAATATGTTGACATATAATAACTATCTACATCTATTATTTTATATATGTAAATAAATAATAAATTCATATATTTGAAAAACAAATTGAGATATATTTGGTCTGGTTTTGTTTTGTTTAACAAAATTTGGATTTGGCTTATTAAAAGTCCAACATATATTAGTTTCTATTCCAAAAATATTTTATTTATTTCAATTTATTTGTAAAGATTTATAAATTTTATGGTTGTTTTGGTTTTGTGTGCTTCAGGGAGGTAGAATAGCATTTGCAGGACAAGTAGCAAATCATGTAAACACTGTTTCACAATTAGTGAACATACTTGGTGATGAGAATCAAGCCTCAAGTTACTTAAGCAAATGCATTTACTCAATTGGATTAGGCAGTAACGATTACCTCAACAACTACTTCATGCCAACCTTTTACTCTACTGGTAACCAGTTCTCTCCTGAATCCTACGCAGATGATCTCGTTGCTCGCTACACCGAGCAACTTCGGGTCTGTACCACTCCTCTGTTTTGCTCTGTTTTTAGCTTATCCTCTGTTTTGTTCTGTTTTGCTCTGTTTTTAGCTTATCCTCTGTTTTGTTCTGTTTACTAATGTGTGTTTATTGTAATGGAACAGATACTGTATAACAATGGAGCAAGAAAGTTTGCTTTAATAGGAGTTGGAGCAATCGGTTGCAGTCCGAATGAGCTAGCTCAGAACAGCAGAGATGGAACAACTTGCGACGAAAGGATCAACTCAGCAAATAGAATCTTCAACAACAAACTCATATCTATAGTTGATACTTTTAACCAGAACACACCAGATGCAAAATTCACTTACATCAATGCTTATGGCATCTTCCAAGACATTGTTACAAACCCTGCTCGATACGGTAACAGGTTCAGTCTTGTCAACATTATTGTGATCAAATTACAATAAGTGACTCAATGTTTGTTTATATTTGCAGGGTTTAGAGTGACAAATGCAGGATGTTGTGGAGTTGGAAGGAACAATGGACAAATAACTTGTCTTCCAGGTCAAGCTCCATGTTTGAATAGGAATGAGTATGTGTTTTGGGATGCATTTCATCCAGGTGAAGCTGCAAATATTGTTATTGGAAGAAGATCTTTTAAGAGAGAAGCTGCTTCTGATGCTCATCCTTATGATATTCAGCAACTAGCAACTCTCTAAAGTGACCCAAAGAGACTTTGTTAGTTTGTTTGTACAAGTGTTTTTGATAGTTCTTCAATGAAGACTGAGTTTGGACTCTGAAAAGAAAGAAAGTAATTTCAGATTTTGTTTGTGTAATTCTGTGTGATGTCATTACTGTCTATTTAATGATTTGGAGTTACTGTTTATCTCTTTCTTTTTCACAACTCTATTATAAAGTTGATTCTTTTCATTACAAATGTTGTCAAGTCTTTTCTACATATATATATAATATATATATATATATATATATTTTGTTCAACCTTCATATATGTTAAAGTGAAAGCAACAAGATGAAAGTTAAAACCAATGTTTTAAAAACTAAACCAATCAATCCAAAAATTTTACTCTATCACGTAGAGTTACACATTTATCTAGAATGAACTCTGATAGAACAGATTCAAAAATTAGATATTAAGCATTTGGTCAAACTTAGTCCGTCATCAAATTTATTTTACCGTTTAGGAGACAAGACTGAACTTTGAAAAGTTCACAAGTTTGATTTCTATACTGCTCAAAACTAAATCATAATTTTCTGTTGGGCCGTCACTTTTACACGGATATAAACTTTTGCTTTCGCTCTATTTGAATACTCGGAAAAAAGTGTTTATCCGTGCTACACCTCTCTCTAGGAATTAGTCTAGATCTTAAATAGACTTGGATAGACACTTTATTTACCAAAAAAAAATTACTTTGCAACATAATTCTTATCATCAAACTGTAATAATATAGGACATGAAATGAAACTAAGATTCTATTTGTATTGGGCCTTCTGATCATAAAGATATGAAGCCCAAATTTGTGTGGTTCATTTGTTTGCCAGCAAGGATTGCTGATAGGTCCAAACACAAAGCTTTATTATCTCTTTCTCAGATTTTTTTTTTCCATTTTCTGGATAGAGAGAAAAATGAGCTCCTTGGGATTTACAGTTGGGACATGCTCTCCTCCAAGTGAGCAAAAAAGATACAAGTTTCTTGTGAATAGTAGCTTAAACCGAGCAGCAGAGTCTATAAACTTGAGAAACAAACAAAAACTCTCTTCTGATTCTGAGTTAAGTTCTGTCCAAACAGCTTCATGTGGAAGAAGAGAAGCAATTATTGGTTTTGGTTTCAGTATTGGTTTTGTTGAAAATGTTGCAGCATTAGCAGCTGAAACAACAACTTGTGAATTCTCTGTATCTCCTTCTGGTCTTGCTTATTGTGATAAAGTTGTTGGTTATGGTCCTGAAGCTGTCAAAGGTCAATTAATCAAGGTAATTAAGTATCATCATCATCATGAATTATCTGTAGTTTCTGCATGATTATTGAATATTTCTTTGCAGGCACATTATGTTGGAAAATTGGAGAATGGAAAAGTCTTTGATAGTAGTTATAATAGAGGAAAACCTCTAACTTTTAGAATTGGAGTTGGTGAGGTAATCAAAAGATAACAAATTGGTTTTGGTTTTGGTTTTAACATCATGCAAAATTCAGAAAAATGTCTGAAAACTTTGTGATTGATATTATAAATTCAGGTGATAAAAGGTTGGGACCAAGGAATTCTTGGTTCTGATGGAATTCCTCCAATGCTTACTGGTAATCTAAGTCATTGAGTTATATACTATAGAGACTTTGTTATGTTATGTTACTGGTTTGATTTGTGTTTATCTCTTTAGGTGGGAAAAGAACATTGAAGATACCTCCAGAATTAGCTTATGGTGAAAGAGGTGCAGGTTGCAGAGGAGGCTCATGTCTTATTCCTCCATCTTCTGTTCTTCTTTTTGATATTGAGTACATTGGTAAAGCTTGAGATAGCTTTTTGCTTAGCATCACCTTGTTTTTATCATCCTTATACATGAAAAGCATGATAATGTTAATTCTTTTTCTGCTATATACAGTAAAACATCTATAAATTAATTATATCGAGACTATACTAAAGCTATAATTCATTAATTTTTAAAGATTATTAATTTATCGATATACTAATTCAACTAAAAACTCAATTTTATACTAATTATTTTTATTACTTTACAAAAATTATTAATAAATCGAATATTAATTTAAAAAGGCTATACTATATATAATTAGTCATGTTTTTGGTTTCGGTTTGATTTTGATCGGTTGAAACCAGTTTAAATCAATTCTTTTGATTTTCTGTTTTTCAATAACCAAGAAATTTGTATGATTAGTTTAGATCGGTTTTCTATCGGTTTAAATCGGTTTAACTCGGTTTTTTCGATTTTCTAATATTTTTTGTCAACAACAATATTAATATGGGCTACAAAAACCAGCCCATTTAGTCAAATTCTTACATAAATTTTATAGGTAATAGAATTCAATCTCTGATTATGCATATACACCTACAAAAATCGGTTCTTTCGATTTTCTATCACTTACATAAATCGGTTCTTTCGATTTTCCGTTTTTAAATGATTAAAAAATTGATTTGATTAGTGATAATTTTCTGAAATAATTCGGTTATTTACCAGAAACCAAAACCAAACCGAATATCTATTTATGATCTCATTGCTATGTAGGATGATCAAATAAGTTTATTTGGCTCTTTTACTCCCGACAACAAAATACCATACTATAACAAAAACATATTATTACATTATGTCGGATCATTATTCTTACGTTATGGTCTCTTATACACATATGGAACATACAAACGTTATACATACAGTATTATTTGTTTACGCACTCAACTTTAACTCAAGGGAACGGAGCACATTTCTTCATTTCGGTTTCAAGTATATCAACAGCTAAACCTTTACCATGATGAACCCAATAATCAGCCATTGGATTTTTCCTCTCTAGTCCCTCAATCCCAACTCGAGCCTCCTTTAATGATTCAGTAGAGATTCCATATTCATCATCACGTTTCTTCAATAGCCCTGGCTTCACTTTTCCCATATTCACATCTTGTGGTGACATCATTAGTGCTGGTGCTCCTAATGGCAATTTATCTCCTAATAACCCCAAAACAACAACCCATTATGTTATGATCCACATCAAAAATCGATATCATTCTAATATTCTATAACATATATGATATAGAAGACAATCCAATGGTTTTGAATTGGAAACTCATAAAAAACCAAAACAAATGAATATATGAATAGAACTTACCGCGATCGGTTTGCTAGGTCACTACAAAAAACAGGCCGAATTATGACCGCCAAACCGGTCAAAAACGGTCACAAAACAGCAAATTCTGACCGATATTGATCGAATGTAGGTGATCAGTTTGAAGTGGTCAGAAATCCAAAACCGATCAATAACCGGTATAATATTCTAACATATACAATATACAGGAGACAGTCCAATAGTTTCGAGTTGGGAACTCGTAAGAAACCAAAACAAATGAATATATGAATTAGAACTTACCGCGATCAGTTTGCCAGGTGCACCAAAACTTTCCATAAGTTTTGGCAATCTTTACAAGCTCAGCCTTAGCCACAAGCTCGGGGACCCTTGGAGTTACAAGAAGACCTGTTTGGGTCTATAACAGCAACAATTCTAGTCAATATCTATAAGTTCTATGTAATAAAGAATTTGAAAGTTTATTAAAGCTTTATAATTCTATTGAATTTAACCTCATAGTCATGAGAATGCCAAAGCTTTTGCTCCTCAGGAGCAAGACTCTCAAATAACCTCTCCGATACAATATACTCAATCCCTAAAGATTCAAAACATGAAAACACACAACATATATAATTAACAAGACATATCTTCAAAAACAACACACATGCATGCATGATCCAAATGTGAAAAGAGATTCGATAGAGACCGATGAGATGAGTTTTAGAGGAGTCACAATCATAAACAGCACATTGAAGAAAGTCTTCATTAACTCGATGAACATAGAAATGAACTTCGATTTGACGACTAGGATCATGACCATAACAAGCAAAAGAACACAAATGAAGACTCATTTGTTTGATAGGTTTCATTGGTTGAAGCATAGCAGCTCCTTTATCAATCATCATCGTGCTCATCGTCGTTGGATCTCCTGGTGGTAAGTTTCCACTTCCGTTACGAGCTGGATATGCTCCTGGATGCTCATCACTCGACGCCATTGTATCAAACGAAACGACTACGTTTTAGGGTTTGTGATATGTACACAAAGTTTCTTCTTTTGTTTCTTTTTAAAGTGGTTAATATGTAAGTGTGTTGGTGTCATTGTTGCATGAAGAAAAATCCACGTGGATGACTTGAGAGAGACACGTCATTTGAGTTAGATGACACGTGGATTATGTTAATTATGGTGATTAATGTTTCTTGACACTTGGTATGTTTAATTTGATTATGAGAGTTATGACTACAATTAGCTTTAGACATTAAAATAGAACCAATTAGGAATTAAACTAATTTTAACTAATTATATTAACAACACCAAATAATTTTAATAATTTTATTTTGTGTTATATATAATTACTCGGAACCAAACAAATAGGTTACTTAGTTATTTTTTGTTATAAATAATTATATTTTTTTGGATTTTTGGTTGTAAGTAGTTATTCGAAACCGAATAAATTATAAACTAATATTATTTTGGATTTAATATAATTTTATATTTCAAGTATTTATTTGCAAATAAAACGAATGATATTTTTTTTGTCATTGATAATATTAATATTAAATCATAATGGTTGGATCATTAACCAAATACCTACATAAATCTCGTAAGTGTTGGGACTTGATTCCTAATAATATATGTATGTCTGTCTATAGTAGATTTACCACCAATTAATAGACTAAATACTACTTGTAACCAAACGATATTTATAAAATTACTATATTTTTAAGGACCCAAAAGAACCAAATTTAATACTAGAATGACAAGTTCATAAGTTATGCTTTGTTACTAATTTAGTACTAAAAATTTGAGTTTTATGTTAAGTCAATTTTTGGTCAAGTTTTTTTTTGGTAAAGCTCGCTTTATACTTCTGTTTTTTCCTGTCAATTAACATTTTAATGCATATTCAAATCTGAATTGTAAGACAACAACGATATAAGATACAAACCATATTCTTGTTACAATTTTATAAAATAAATTTCTAAAAACTCTATATTGTATTTTTTTTGTTAATAATATTGGGCCACAACTGGCCAGCCAATTAGCCAAGTTCTTGCATAATACAGGCGGCAGGACTCGATCCCGGGATGTGCAAGTGTGCCTGTCATTTAGTGGATTTACTCGTGTCACTAGATTAAAAGCCACTTACAAAAAAAAAAAAAACTCTATATTGTATATTGTGTGATATCTATATATATATAAACATGTTTTTTTGGACATGAATCTAAAGATTAATATAGAATTCTCAACGGTAATAATACAACGTAAACTTCATATTGTAGGTCCAATATTTGTTAAAACACTTCTTCCGAATCTAGCTTGCTTCGGATCCCGAACCTAAAAATGACATGACCGTTACACCAAACCTAATTTAAATACCACCTTCACTCTCCTCTCTCACAAACTCTCAATTTTCTCTCTGCTTCTTCAATGGCGACAAAGCTCATCATTAAAAAATCCATCAATAGTCACCAACGAAACTACATTCGCCGTCATCGGAAAACTCAAATCGGATGCACACCGTCTCCAGCAACGAAAACTGTAATCGCTTCGATCAACAAATCGTTTTACAGATGTCATCAAAGCATCCTCTGCTTACTTTCTCGTCTCGAAAGTCGTCACGCAACCAAAGGATTCAAGGTTCTAAAACATCGCTATGAATTTCAAACTCAACGGTTTCACGAAAGATCTGGTAAATCATTCGATGAAACGAAGAAGACGATTGTGTTAGATCTAGACGAAACACTTGTTCATTCAACAATGGAGAAACCAGAAATTCCTTACGATTTCGTAGTGAATCCCAAAATCGACGGTCAGATCTTAACGTTTTTCGTGATTAAACGGCCAGGAGTTGATGAATTTCTTAAGAAGATCGGAGAAAACTACCAAATCGTTGTTTTCACGGCGGGTTTAAGAGAATACGCTTCGCTTGTGCTCGATAAATTGGATCCAGAACGATGTGTGATTTCACGAAGCTTTTATAGAGATGCTTGTAGCGAAATTGATGGAAGGTTAGTGAAGGATTTAGGGTTTGTAATGAGAGATTTGAGACGTGTTGTGATTGTTGACGATAATCCGAATTCTTATGCTCTCCAACCGGAAAATGCGATTCCGATTAAACCGTTTTTGGAAGATTTGGAAGATGAAGAGTTGAAGAAACTTGGTGAGTTTTTTAATGGTGATTTTGAGAAATCTGAAGATATGAGAGTTAGTTTGAAAGAGTTCATTGAGAAAGATGAATGATTTTTTTTTTTGTTTTTTTTAGAATTGATTTGATTAATTTTGTATTTAGGATGATTGATTAAAGAAGACAATGAAACAATTAGCTTTGTTTAAAATTGTCTTTATGTAAACATCCTTATGAATAATGATTGTTTGATTTAGCATTAATGTTTTTATTATTCATCTTTTTCAATTATGGATTAATGTTAATGTCAAAAAGAATATACTCAAAGGTTTATTTTTTTGGATAAAATTTTGTGCATTAAGTTACAATTTTCTACTAACAATCTCATCAATGGCCCCAAAAAATTATTTTTAGTTGTTAATTGACACATTAGAACCTAATTATCAGGCAAATGTGAAAAAAGTTTAAATTTTAATATTTTACATTTTATAATAGATTTTTTATTATTATTGTGATATCTATTATATGAAGTTAACATTTTTGTCTTTGGTTTAAAACATCTTTGAGATATGTATTTTCTAATTTTCTATAAAAGAACTTACTAAAAATCGATTCTAATAGTTTTTGCCAAAATCATTTTTTTTAGGGATTAGATCGATAATACTCAATCCAATACATAAATACTAAGTTTTATTATATATCAGTTTAAATACTTCATTCGCTTATTTTCCCAACATCTAATTAGATATAAAAAATTAATAATTGGATCGACAAATTTCGATCCATAATCTAATTCAACTTTTTAAATTCATATTTAATTAAATTGGTATAGAGAAATAATCCAACTTTAAATGTCATAATTATTAGCTGATCATCCGACGGAAAATGACTAATAAAATATTAATGAAGTAAGTAAAATATAATTCATAAAAAAACAAAAAAAAAAACAATTATAATAAAAATAAGCTCACCAAACCGGTCTTTTGACAGAACTGTCGTTGTTGCCATTCATACGCGTTTCATCAAACCCTTTGGAAGCCAAATCAAACCTTACAATTCTCATATTTCTTAAATCTCTCTTTTGCTTTACGTTCTCTCGATTCCTGTTTCTCTCCAAATTTTGTTCCTTTAATCAATCAAATCTTAACCCTTTGAAAAGGTTTTGTTTTTCTTTTTCCTTCTAAATTTGCGTTCATCGGGATCAGGTCAATCTTCTTGAGTCATCTCTGGTACGTATGATGAGTCCAGATCATGAATATGAGATTAGCAACAAAAAGTCAAATCATTTGGTTTATGAACTGTCGATTGATTCTGTCTGAGTTTAAAACTATTTGGTTAGAGAAGCAAAAGGGTTTATGTTTATTCTTTCTGTTGTTGCCTTCATTTGGATTCAGATAGACGATTTAGGGTTTTTGTGGCTTAAGGGTTCTTTATGAATTCATTGAAATTTTGAAGCTTGTGAAGGAAAGTCTTGGTTTTTATTGTCAAATTATGAGATCGATTTAAACACTTGACAGTGGTTTTGTCTAATCCTAAACTGGAATTCATTGAGATCACAGTTTATGCTTTCAATGATTCAATCTGTAGTTATCTGATTCTGATAACAGAGACTCTAGTTGAGTTTGATTTCAATCTTTTGTTCTCTTCAACAGATAATAGACTGAATCAAGAGGATTGAGATTTGCAGCTTTTTTGATTTTTGGTTTCAATGGATGAAAAAAATGGAGGTTCAAGTTCACTTCCACCATTCCTTACTAAAACATATGAAATGGTAGATGATCCATCTTCTGATTCGATTGTTTCATGGAGTGATAACAACAAAAGTTTCATCGTAAGAAATCCAGCTGGCTTTTCTACTGTCCTTCTTCCGAGATTCTTCAAACACAAGAATTTCTCAAGCTTCATTCGTCAGCTTAATACATATGTAATGATTCTTATCTTTGAATTCATCTCTTTAGTGATAGGTTTTTGCTGCATTGCTTTGATTATAATCTCTTATCTGTATTGTTTTGGTAGGGTTTTAGAAAAATTGATCCTGAGATTTGGGAGTTCTCGAATGATGATTTTGTTAGAGGTCAACCTCAGCTTATGAAGAACATTCATAGACGAAAACCGGTTCATAGCCACTCTTTAGTGAATCTACAAGCGCAAAATCCTTTAACGGAATCAGAAAGACAAAGCATGAAGGATCAGATTGAAAGATTAAGAAAGGAGAAAGAAGTTCTTGTCGCAGAGTTACAGATCCAAGAGCAAGAACGAAAAGGCTTTGAGCTGCAAGTTACAACATTGAAAGATCGGTTACAACAAATGGAGCAACAACAGAAATCAATACTAGCATATGTTTCACAGGTTCTAGAGAAACCAGGACTTTCTCTAAACCTCGAAAACAATGAAAGAAGAAAAAGAAGATTACTAGAGAATTCGCTTCCTTCAAGCCGATCACGCACAGAACAGATTGAGAAGTTGGAATCTTCTCTAACCTTATGGGAGAATCTTGTATCTGAATCATGTGATAAGATTGGTGTTGAGTCATCAAGTATGGACCTTGATGCAGCTGAGTCAAGTCTAAGTATTGGCGATACACGTCCGAAATCATCAAAGATTGATATGAACTCAGAGCCACCAGTTACAGTGGCTGCTCCAAAAACAGGAGTTAACGATGACTTTTGGGAACAATGTTTAACAGAAAATCCAGGATCAACAGAGCAACAAGAAGTTCAGTCAGAGAGAAGAGATTTGGATGCTAGAAGTGGTGATAATGATAATATTAATAAGACTGGGAATCAAAGAACTTATTGGTGGAAGTCAGGGAACATAAATAATGTTACAGAGAAAACATAAGTGAGACTCTTCTCTTGTACAAATAGAATTCTTTTTGGTATTTGTGTTCATCTGTTGCTGTAATATATCATATCTTCTCTTTGAAACAGCAGTAACGTTTGATGTATATTAAGCATTGTGCTCTGAATTGATTTATCTCGTTATAGTGAATGATATGTTGTTTAGTTTCTGTTATAATTTGCAGAATTCGTTTTGTTGAAAGTTGAAACAAAGAGTCGTCAAGAGTTGAGGAAAAAAATGAAAGGGAAAAAAAGAAGCAAAAAGCTCCGATGCCGGGAATCGAACCCGGGTCTCCTGGGTGAAAGCCAGATATCCTAACCGCTGGACGACATCGGAATTTATACCTTCTTCACTAAAAGTTATTATATATATACAAATCTAAAGCTTTCAAGTATTTCAAGTGCTTTCATGTGTTGCTAAAGATGTCTCAATAGTGGTCTCTCAATTGTGTTTGTATTCATTTATTTTTGGGTCGACGATCTATTTCCACCCAAAAGTTTTGATATAAAAATAGATCAATCTATACATAGACTTTCTGTCTAATTTCATCTAAAGTATGCATGCTAAGTCTAATTGCACCCAAAATTAGATAATGACTATCGAATTCCACACGTAGTATATGAAATCGGTCTAATTGCACAAATTTATAGATATTTATGGTTTTGTTGTAAACCAATAATTGGTTACAATATAGAATCATTAACTAACCGAACCTAAACCAATTTTAGACCCGACCAAAACTCAAATAGACAACGTTTATCCTTACCTGCTCAAATTCGGCTGTCAATTTCAGATTTGGCCGGCTTTACATTCGGTTAATTAATAATTTAAGATCGTAACCAATTGTTGGTTTACAATAAAATCATAATATTTCAGCAATTTGTGTAATTAGATCGGTTTTGTATACTATGTGTGAAATTCGATAATCATTATCTAATTTTGGGTGTAATTAGGCTTTGTATGTATATTTTAGGTGGAATTAGATAGAAGGTCTAAGTATAAGTTGATCTGTTGTTATATCAGAATTTTGAAGTGGAAATGGACCATCAACCCTTTTATTTTTCGACTCATACTTTGAATCATCATTTGTGAGGTGTTTTTATTCGGCATAGGAGATTTCTATAGTCATTCTCATCTAGAAGTAGATCTCATCGATAGACATTTCCCACAAGAGACAAGCTTCACCAACGAATGTAATCGTATCCTTCTTCTTCTCACCTTCAATCTTGATAGCTACATTTCAAAGTTTCAATCAGAAAAAAAAGTTCAATATCTTCTTATAAAGATGAAACTTTAGATTATAAATCATTCAAATTTGGATCTATTTACCTTGTGATGAGTTCTTCTTAATGCTTTCCAACATATCAAACTTTTCGATCTCGGTTCAAGTTTCCTGTAGATTTAACAAATAAGTAAACAAAAACAAACTGAAAGAACAAGTATTTTTGTTAATGTTCTTACAGATTCTCTTGTTCAAGCTTCTTTGCAATCAAAACAGCTTTGTGTTTTGACCAACCATCTCCTCCTTCAGCTTGTTTTATCACTTGAGACAATGAAAGTTTTCCTCTTACAATGCTTTGATTCTGATACTGGTTTTCACTTGCTTCCAAGTGTTTCCTTCTAACTCGAGTCATTGGAGATTCTGGTTCATTAGCCAATTCAATGATTTCACTTCTTTCATTTTTGCTTAATCTCTCACCATTGCTTTGTAATGCTGATGAACCGATGTTTTCGAGGTCTTTCTTTGACTCGATTCTGATCTCTAATGTTACTGGAGATCCAAGAACTGCTTCAAATGCTCTCACAATGTATTCTTTGAAATTCTCTGCTGTTGATTTTGCTATTGATGAATTGAACATTAACTCAACAGTAGGAGCTGCAAAAACAGTAGGACTTTAGAATCATCTGACATGAACAGTTTAGAAAAGCTATGTATTTGCATTTACCTGAGCCAATACTAATCGAAAAGATCTTGCCTTCTTTATAAAGAAACTCTCTTAAACCATTAACTCGAACATTCTCAATAACTGTTAACCAAATATCTTCAACAGAAGGTCGAGTTCTGCAACTGAAACTTTGTCTATTACTATCCTTTCTTCTTCCGGCTCCAGCACTGTTCGAAAGATCCGAATCAATTGATGGAGAATGGTTCAAGCTATCATCAGCAGAAGAACTATGTGAAATCAAGTACTGTTGATCAGGAGCTAGCTGAAGCAATGCTGCAGTGAGCCAAGTTAGTTTATCATTCGATACTCTCAACTGTTTTTCTGATTCAGATAATGTTTTCAAAGCCTTTTTCAGCTTCCCCATATCTTCTTTAGACACTGCAATAACAACAAAACAAAAACCTGGTTACTACAATTATAAATACTTGTGTTTTAAGAAGATAAATGTCTGAAACTCACGTGGTTGTTGCCGGAAAAACTTTCTTTTACTTTGATCTTTAGTGAAATCAAAGCTTCCTGCGAGTATATCTGTTATAACAGTTGCGAGCTGTGACATCAAAGCTAATGGTTCTAGGCCTGTTTCCATTATTACTCTTACGTTCTTTACTGTGTTTACAGTATCCGCAGATAAAGCTAGATCAAGTAGATCAACAAGTTTCTCATCAGAGATTAATCCTACCTGAAAGAAATAAAGAACATAATGAGACTAATGTCAAAGAGAACATACATAAAAAAAATTTGATCTCTTACCATTTCCTGAACTAAAGGAACAGAGATTTTTGTTCCAAGCAAACTTAGTTGTTCTAGAGTCATTTCTGCGTCTCTCAAAGAACCATCTGATCTCGAAGCAACAAGCTTCAATGCATCATTATCGATACCAATCTCTTCTTTAGATGCAATGTGTTGCAAGGAATCAATGATATCGGCATCTTTGAGCTTAGGGAAAAAGAACTTTTGACATCTTGACACAATAATGTGAGGCAAAACATCAAGACTCGAACATGAAAGAATGAAAACCACACGACGAGGTGCTCGATCCACGATTTTCGATAGTGCATTCCAACAATCTGTTGACATAGTATCGCAATCATCGAATATAAACACATGATGCTGCTTTTGCTGCTGACGAATGATCATTCTATCAAGCAACTTCTCAAAGTCAACACTTTTAACAGGACCCATTTCCCTAATGTTCTTGTTCTTACCATTATCATAGGAAACACATGAACTGCATCTGCCACAAGGCTTTGATAGTTCTGTAGAATGACAATTCAAAGCTCTAGCAAAAATCCGAGCACACGATGTTTTTCCAGTTCCATTTGGACCATGGAAAGCATAAAGAAGTCCAATTCTTCGTTTAGCAACAGCATTAGATAAAGCTTGTACAACCAGATTCTGTCCCACAAGATCCTGGAATGTTCTTGGAGCATACTTCTGTGTAAGACTTTGATGCAACCGAGGATTTCTTCGACTGCGTTTCTCTCCAAAGTCTGAATCCTTTCCATTCTTAAGCAGATTATCAGCGTATATACCCAATTCACCTGAGTAATCATGCACCCATTCTTCATTATCTGCACTATCAACTAAAAGAGGTAAAGCCTCACTATTAGAAGAGTTTGAATCAGACAACATTGGCATATCAGTTTCTCCTTTCCCTCCCTTTGAATCAGACATTCCACAAGATAAACTTCGACCAGCTATATCGAAGAATGTTTTGCCTCTATGATGAATACTCGACCAATTAAAAGGAACACAACCATTTCTTGGAACAGCTCTAGTCATGTTCTGTTCTCTGCGTCCTCCTTCTTCGACCTCATACTTTTTACGACGAGGCACTGAGTTAGAAGCAATAGACATCTCACTCTCATTACAAACATTGTCTCTAACAGTAACTACACGAGCTCCTCTTCTTGTCCCTCTAAACTTCCTTCTTCTACGTCCATTACCACGTTGCCGAACATTACAAGCAACCACATCATCAACCTCGTTTAACTGATCAGACAAAGTCTTAACAATAGCCTCGTCGACCTTATTAGACCTCTCAATCTCATTAACATCTTCTAATCTATAACTCTTTCTACTCGACCTATCAAACTTTTCATCAGAAGGAGTAACTTTAGATGTACCAAAATTCACAATTGGAGATGAACCAGACAAACTAAGACCAGATTTCTTAACAACATTCTGATCAACAGATCTTCTTCTTCCTTCACGTGATTCCTTATGATCTTCTACAAAGTTTGGACTCGCTGATGGATCTCTAAGTGATCTAGATTTCTGAAGAACAACGAGATCTCTCATAAGAAGAGACCGGTCATTTAAAACCGGACTCTGCTTATTGTTGTGCATATGATTCTTCAAGTGAATACAATTAGTTAAATGAATATGGTTACGAAGATGCTCACCAAAATCTCCATTTGCATCTTTGAGAATCCTAGAAGAAGCAACCTTACTCATGATCAGAACAAGGGTTCTGTTCTAATCGACAGAATCTTGTCTAAGTATCTATAGAACAACCAAATCATGTCATATCTCATTTTCTTCTATGAAATCTCTAAAACTTTCCAAATATGAAACAGACTTCACTGACTATGGTAATATCCCTAATTTCCCGCTAAATGAGCTGCTGCTGCTTCTAGCACACGAAACCAGAAACTATGAATCAAAACAAACCCTTAAAAGCTCTGTTTCTTTATAGAAAGTTGAGACCAAAAACAAACTAAAGGGACAGTTTCAAAGAAGATAGAGAGATTGGAAGTGGGGGAAAGAGAACGACATCGTTTTTGGAAGCAGTATAGATATGTCTCTTCTTTTTCTCTCTTTCTTTACAAAACATTCACATGTAGAACCTGAGAGGTTTCTGTGGAGAAAGTGATTGTATGTGGCAGGAAAAAGCATCAAACAACACTGTTTTTGGAGGAGAGAGAGATGGGTTTTGTTTGGTTTTTTTTCACAGTTTAGAGAGAGAAAATGTGGGAATCTTGAGGGAGAGAAAATATTGGTTCTTGAGATCTGGTTAATGGACACGAACACAGAGGCATTTTTTGAAAGGAAGTAGAGCACATTGCCAATAAAGCTGTTTGTGGTAAGTTAAAAAAACACTTAAAAACAGTATTTAGTAGTTTAGTAAAAAAAAACCTATACTTCAAAAGTTATTAATTGTTTATGAAGAATAATATTCCATGCGATACTTGGTGATAGAGATTACTTTAGTTTTCCTTAGGCAGCAGACTTCGATTTCTCTCATATATAAAATGAATGAAAAAAGTTTGGCTATGAATCGAAACTTTGTCTAATCCTATTAGTAATAAAAAGAATAAGTAAGGTTGACAAATAAAATACTGTTTATGATGCATTTCTAGATTGTTATGTGTCAAATTCGTTTTGTAATGTGGTTAGTTTGTTGGAAGCAAAACATAATTATGCAGTAATGTTTAATAAATGCATTATTATTGACAAAAATTAAAAAAAGAAAATTTGTTTTGGGTAAAGATTTGATATTAGGGAATATATTTTAAGTTGAAAGTCCATATTTTAATATTGATATTATTGATAACTAAAATAAATCGGTTGATATCGGGTCTCATTATCTCATATAGTTTTCACGCCAAAATCGGATAAATAGGAGTTGGACCCAAAAAATAAAATTAGGTGGATTTAATTGTTTTATTAACATTGTTTATTTTGCTACTAATCACAACTCTACTTAAAATCAGCCACTAAGATATTTAGAAATTACTAGTTGAACAAATGTTTGAAATTCTTTAACAAAAAAAAACAAATGTTTGGAATTATATATAAGCATTTAATTGTTGGTTCAAATGGAATTCTCTGTGTTTTTTCTAAGATATTCTACTCTTGACTCAAAGAATACCATACATGGTTTCTTTTAAGATAAGATCAGCATATGGTGGAGACAGAGAAAACCTCTGTGTGAGGTTCAATGAAGTAAGTTTGAGTTAGAAAATGATGTAATGAAAATTTGTTTTGGTTTCATAAAAAAATAGAAACCAAAGAGTTTGGACCTTTGAATATAGCTGTCTTATTTTGTTTGTATTATTGGTCTGAATTCTTCGTTAAAAAAGCTGGAGTAGTCACAGTAAGCCAGTAATGATGTGATTGATGATGTTTGTACTTTTACATTCATTCAACTTCATTTTTTGCATTTCTGCCTAGTTCTTATTAATTTTTGTTTAGTCATTAGGTCCATCATATCCACTTCGATTAATGATTAATCTTTTGTTATTCAATTATTCTTCGCATAATCTAATTATTCTCTGTCTATTCCAATAATATTCCACTTAATTTTGCATGATCTAATTAGTTTTAGATTGCAAGTATAAAAGAATTGTGTTTTTGTTATTCAAACATTTATATTGGAAGTCTTTAATGTTTTATAATAACTTATGTTCAAAATTTTAATAAACATGACAAGTTTTGTTGAAAATATGTATATTATAATTTTGAAAATAATATTATATAAATATTTAACTATAATGGATTTATATAGTACTAGAGCATTAAAATAATTCTAAACTAATTTATGATTAATCTCCGATTTTCTAATTAATCGTTACGTCTATAACGAGCGTCCGATTAGCGCCTAACAATATTTTAAACAAGGACTATACTCATACTAATATTAAATTTCATTTACGTATTTATAAAATTTAGTTATGTGTTCCTTAATTTTAAGAGATTAATTTTTTTTGTTAACACTAGATCAAAATTGACTCACACATTAGCCAAATTTTTATATAATATGGGTAGTAAGATTTGATCTCTAGATGTGCAAGTGTGTTTGCCTTTAGTAGACTTACCACCTAAATTTTAAAATAGAAGGACCATGTATTACCAAAAGCTGAATTGTTCATCAGCCAAATTCCTATAAATTTTAGACAGTAAAATTTGATTTTTATATGTATAGGTACGTCTGCTTTTAGTGGATATACTATCTGCTACTAAACCAAAGACCACCATCTAGATTTTAAAAGATTAGTTTGTTGGATACCGATTATATTCTATGAATATGTAATTTGAATTTAGCATTAGTACGATTATGATTTGGTATAGTTAGAGATATGAAAAAAACAATTTTACCTATTATGATTAAGCTAAACAGATTTACAAACCGAAAGTGTCAGAGTCGAATCTTTTGCACTCGCAGAAGTTACGGATTTATATTTTGAGAATCATGTTAGCTTTTGACCAACAATAAAGCTACTCTCAAGATATGGAATTTATTTTAATTTCTATACAGTATTTAACTTGGTTCCTATTAACCAAAAAGAAAAGAAAAAAAAAGAAATGCTTATAAGGTATGAACAAAAAATGGGACAAAATTAGGAGAAGTAAGAAAATATAAATACAAAACTTAAAATGATTATAATGATGTCGAGTTAATGACTTGATAGCAGAGTTTATTTCCTACTTGGTACAGTATGGTAATTTAAAAGAGAATTTTAGGAGTATGTTTTAAACTATGGATCATGTCTAATCGATCTAATTACTAAAAAAAATATTATCATAATGATGGTACGAGGGTCAATGACATTGTCACGTGACCACGCTAATTGATGATTAGCTTAATTTAATTTGGTGATTTATTAATTTTCTTTAACAAATGCATATGTTAATAGTTACTCATATGACCGCCAAGGAATAGATACCCCAGTTTGCTTGACCCTGATTTAGTTAGGTATGAAGTGGTGGGTTTAAATCTCATCCTACTCTATTTGAAGAAATTAGGTTATAGATCGAACCTTATTGTCGATCTAATGGTTACTTGTTGACAAAAAAAAAATTTGTTACTCATATAGCCTTGATAGATTTCTAGACATGAAACCAATTCAAATCTAGACTTATGTTATATTCAATTCAACATCAATTATTAACTATATAGTTAAATATGTACACTAACATAGTAACATGCATTGTTAATTACATATTCAAGATTTAAAAATAATACAATATATAACAATTATAAACAAACCTTGTCATTGGCCTAGTTATTAAATGCAAAGCTCCAAAATCCAATAAAAACAACATAAAAACATTGTATAACTTGGAGAGCTAAAGACCATTTCTGACACCATTGTTTTTGTAAATTTTTTTGATATTCTCAATAATTTTTTGAATAAGAAGTGGAGGGAATCAATTTGTATCAAACCTAGGGACATTTAAATTAAATAAAAAATAAATACTTATATCTCTATCTTTCTTGTTCTCTAAAATCAAAGTAACAACTCCTATAAATTTCAAAGTTGATCAACAAACTTGACATTTGGCAACCATCAAAAAGTTCATTAGATCATTTTTAAGCCAAAAAAATTCACAAATCCATATCCATCACGTGTCACTATTTGCTACTTTTAGATTCGAGTAACTATACTATGAGTTTTTACTAATAATATATGATTTCTTCACTATTGATTGTGATAAGTATATTGATTATATACACTATATTCTAGTCTTATTTGATTCTTCTTCTATTAATAACTAAAACTTGGTTTTGTGTCCATGTTTTTTGGAAGTTATTATTCCTCCTCTGGAATCAAATTCAAGAGCTAACTACAATTCTTTGTTATTAGTAATATAAATTAAGCTTCTTAAAGTTTATAGTGTAATGCATATTACAAGATGTTGAGAGATACATATATTTATTTTAGTGGTAGGTTTTAGCGATTTCAAAACCCAAAATCGAATTCGTCTAAAAAGCTTAAACAAGTTCGAGTATTAAGGAGTGTGAGTAACTCGTCAGTCAAGAAGAAAATTAAATTCAACCCGAGAATTTGAGATGAAATCGCAAGCCATAACTCATGTACCAAATCTCGCAAGAATAAAAGAGAAATTAGAAGGAAAGAAGTTCTTCTGGAGTTAATGCGCTATAAGTATAAAAGGAGTACTGGAAAAATGAAGGAAATCATCAGTGAATATACGAACACTAAAATTTATAATGAGTAAAAGCTAGTTAGAATCAAGAATAACTCGACTCCTTATCTTTTCGTTATTAGTTTTCACATTAATATATAACTCTTTGAATACCATAGTGTAGAGTAGAGAAGTGTTCCAAAGTTCCTCAAGCATATTCATGAATTGTGCCTTTATGATTGGCTCAATATGCAACCACATACAACGATCAAAACTATTTGTTATATTTTGGAAATGAAGCAAAAGCGTCTGTAGTCCAACGGTTAGGATAATTGCCTTCCAAGCAATAGACCCGGGTTCGACTCCCGGCAGACGCAAATCTTACTTTTTTTTACCAATTTTTAAGATAAGATAAGAACCAGGGCTATTACAGTAATTTTGAGTTCCTCAAATGTTATTACTTTTTTTTGAGATAATTGATAAAAGACACAACACAAGTCGTTTCTTTTTCTCGTTTAATTTCTTTTCAATTACGCGTCTTTTTTCTGTCAAATTCGAGAAGATCTTTTGAAGAAACAAAAATCTTCTAAATTTAGTGCAACAAGTTTTTTGAAATCTCATTAGGGTTTTTCAAAACCATTTTTGTTTGTCTCTGTTTTGCTAAAAAGAAGGAAAGTTTTAAGCTTTGAAGGAGAGAATCAATGGCGGGTTACAGAGCAGATGATGAATATGATTACCTATTTAAGGTAGTTTTGATTGGTGATTCAGGTGTTGGTAAATCCAATTTGCTTTCTCGTTTTACCAAAAATGAGTTTAGCCTTGAGTCTAAATCCACTATTGGCGTTGAGTTTGCGACTCGAAGTTTGAATGTTGATGATAAAGTCATCAAAGCTCAGATTTGGGATACTGCTGGCCAAGAAAGGTCACATCTTTTGTGTTTATATATTCTCAACATTGCTTCATTTCTCGATCTGGTTTCTTTGTAGATTGTTTGAGGTTCTTAGGGTTTATAGTTTAGTTTAGATCTCTGTCTATTGATTTGGATTCTTTCTCTTTATATCTTATGAGTATAGATCTGGATTGATTGGTATGTTTTAAACAAAAATGTTATCAGTTCTATCAAATTTCTTGATTGCTTTTGCTCATAAATTTGTGTAAAAGAGCTTGAATCTGTTTCACTAACTTCATTTCTATGATTCTTAACTCTTCTTTCTCATTTAATTTCGAATATTCGATATTTTAAAGCTTTACTTAGTCTAGTTTTGCTCTTCTGTGATCAGTTTTTGAAGCTTTACTTGGTCTCTAATTTCGAAATTGAAAAGCTTCTTGCTTTGTATAACTTTAGTCTTAGTTTCTTCTAGGTACTTACAATGTTCTGATTTCTGATTTCGATATTGAATAGCTTATCAAAATAAGATGATGTTCTTGGTTTTTCGAAATCGAAAAGCTTCATGTTTTGTTTAACTTTCTAGTCTTTGTCTCGTCTTGGCATTGATTATGTTATGATGTTTTGGTTAGCTTAATTCACAGTTTCATTGACAATGTATATCAATAGGTATCGAGCCATCACTAGCGCGTATTATCGAGGAGCTGTTGGTGCACTGCTAGTCTACGATGTAACACGACATTCAACATTTGAAAACATTGAGACATGGCTTAAAGAACTCAGAAACCATACTGATCCAAACATTGTAGTCATGCTTGTTGGCAACAAATCTGATCTTCGTCATCTTGTAGCTGTTCAGACTGAAACTGCAAAGTCTTTTGCTGAGAAAGAATCTCTTTACTTCATGGAAACTTCTGCTCTTGAAGCCACCAATGTTGAGAATGCTTTTGCAGAAGTTCTCACTCAGATTCATCACATTGTGAGCAAGAAAGCAATGGAAGCTGCCAGTGAATCTGCTAATGTTCCATCTAAAGGAGACAAGATTGATATTGGTAAAGATGTTTCAGCTGTGAAGAAAGCTGGATGCTGCTCAAACTAATAAGAGAGTAGTGGAATTACTATTAACGACATTAAGATTGGATTGTGTTGATCAATGTATTCGAATATGAAGTTTGCTTTTAGGTTTGAGTTGATTAATACCCTTTTGATGTATTTCTATTGATTATTATATAATTATTATCTACGTTCTTCCTTGATTCATATTATGGATTAGCTCTAGGCATAAAGTCTATAACCGAAATCCAAACTCAAACTGATATAATCGAATCGTTTAGATTTTGGAAGTATCCTAATAACCGAATAATTTTTATTACAAGTAATTTTGGATACGGTTATATACCAGAACCGAATTCGAATTATAACTGAATTTGTGATGGTATGAACTTATCTAACTGAACCATTTAGACAAAAATTAATTATAACCGAATCGAGCCTAAATTTTAACATAACCAAATAGACATTAAACCTTAAAACTTAAAAACAAAAATATCTAAAACAACCAAACTGATATCTGAACAGTCGCCCGAACTCCCGGACCTAATCGACATTAAAAAAAAAATCATCGTAAAGACAGAGCGATAGAGACTTAGGTCCTGTTTGGTAATTGTTCTTGCTGCTTTAAGAAAAAAAATTCTTTTTAAAAAATTACAATTACAGTAATATGACTTGGGTTAATTGCAATAATCTCTTACAAATATTTTTGCTTTTTGCTGTGTAAACCAATCGCACTAAAATGGAATTTTGGTTCTCTTTAATTTTGGTTTAGTTTGGTTCGATTTGGTTAGTTATCGATTGGCCACCCTAAAGTTTAAGCTTTGTGTTGAACATTAGAGCTGAAACTGAGCAATCGCCGGATAAAATTTATCAGTTAGTATAAAGCTATGGAATCGGAGGAGCCAAGGAAGTTGAGAGGCCACAAATCAACTGCTACTTGTTGTATAGCTTCACGTGACCGGCCTGGTGTTGTTGTCACTTCCGGCGAGGTATTAAACTTTAATTCGATGAATTTAGGATTTCTGCAATGTTTTAGTTACTTTATAAGATTCATATAGTTTCTGACCATTTGATTATAGGATGGTTGTGTATGCTGGTTTGATTTGCGATGTAAAGATGTGCAATTTATCATTGACGTTGGAACAGAACCAGTTTCATCTCTTTGTTTCAAGACAGGTTTTGTCTCTCTTGTTTTTGTGTATGTCTTTCAGATTCATCTCTCTATGTTTAGATTAGTGATTGAGTTTTGTTTGAATGGATTTCAGGTAATGAGAACATTCTCTATGCTTCTTCTGGAAACGAAATCAAGTCTTTCGATGTTCAAACGGTAAATCGAAACTTTGATAAACTATAAACAAATTCTTCACTTGATTAAGCCTTTTACTCTTTCTGCAATTTTTATAGCTAAGTGGTACTTCATGGAAGCCATTAGAGAGTTACAGTTACAACAAAGATGAAGTAAACCAGGTAGAGAGATCTTAAATAAGACACTGACTTTCTCAAAATCTGCATAATCGATGTTGATGATATGTTTTGATTTAGTAAAGGTAGTATGCAATGGAAGATCTTCTTTTCTAGCTTCTGTAGATGACTCTGGTGATGTTAAGGTACCTTCAATAGTTGTTTATAATACTTAGTATGAAAGATTGTGGGACTTTTCTCGGTTTGATTAGTTTGCTTCAACACAGATCATTGACATTGGTCAGAAATGTCTTTACAAAACTCTTAGAACTGGTCATACAAGTGTATCCTTGATTCGATGTTTTGCTTCCTCACACCTGTGAATCTCTACTAACCTTGAGTCATATATCCCAAGTTGACACCTTAATATGATATTTAAGATATGTAGTTCTGTGCAATTCATTCCATGGAGACCTTGGGAAGGTAATTAACTAAATCTTAATCGTTGTACTTTGTTGTTATTAGGCCTGGTTATTGTATAATTCTCTCTTCAAGGTTGCTAAAATGTTGAGCTTTGTGCAGTTATAACTGGTGGACTTGATTCAAAGCTTGTGTTGTGGGATTTCTCAAGAGGTCGCTCGCAAAAGATTATAGACTTTGGTAAATCCTATGCTGTTGGTTCAGGTTTCTTTAGCCATATATACCTGCAATGAAAATCTGATTTCGAGTGTCATTTCCCAAATATTTCAGGCTCTGAAACAAAGAATAACTCAGAACAATGCCTAAATCCTGCATTTGTTCACTCAATAGCAATTCCGGATATTGAAATGGTTGATAAACTAGACAAGATTTGTGCGGTTGCTAGAGGTGATGGAATTGTCGATTTGATCAATATCGAATCAGAACTTTCCCGGAAAGGAACATCATCAAAAGGAAGCAGCAGCGGCAGCAACAACAATGTAATCAAAAGGGTTTGTTTAGATTACTCAGTTGGTGGGCACAATGCTGCTGTTTCATGTGTAGCGTTTTCGCTGTTTAAGGAAAAAGGTAGATTCTTAATCTCAGGTGGTAATGACAAGACAATTAAAATCTGGGATTGCTTCAAATGTCTTGATTCAGACAACAACAACAACAATCACAGAGACTTCCTCCATTTGAATATTAACTTAAACAAGAAGGTAAATTAACTAAAGCTCTTATTGTTCATTCTCTTTCGTCGGATTCTTACATCTGTTCTGTTTTTTTAAACAGGTGAATTGGCTTTGTACGAATCAATCTGATTCTGAGAATCTTGTTGTCTGTGATACAACAAAAGTTGTTAAGCTTTACTCAATCGCTTAACTAGATCAAATGTGCCCTTACATAGACTGTTATTAGTGGCTTTCTCAAGTAGTTACTTGATCCACAAGTTAAGCTGTTTTTATCAATTTCAACTAATTTAAATTGTTAAATTCTTTAACTATCACAACTTAATTACCTATCATTTTGTGTTCATTTTCATTCAATTTTTTGCATACATCAAGGTTTTATTTACAAATAAGACTTCTTAATCCCCAATTACACAATTAAGGATTTGGTACAACTTTAAAATCCAATTTAATTATCCAATAAATAAGGTCATAATCCTAACATAATTATACAAATTCACAAAACATTAACCTACCATTCCAACAATTGTGTATTAAACTTATCAAGACTTATACAAAGTCAAAAACTTCAAACTTCTTTCAAATTCCAATCTTTCACACAATCCACAATGCAACCACCGTTGCTCCTCCATCTCCTCCTCCTCATAGCCACCGTCTCCGCCTCTCCATTACATCCAACACAACTCAAATCTCTTCAATTTCTCAACATACCTACAAACAAAGATCCTTGCAACAACATCACTCACTCCTCCATAACCATAACTTGCGACTCTGCTTCTCCTTACCGTCACATTACCTCTCTTTCCTTCACAAACTGCTCCTCCACACTCACTCTCACCTCCAAAACCCTTAAACCTCTCCGCGAATCTCTCATCTCCCTCTCCTTCAACGAATGCCCTACTCTCATTCCTCCTCACCACCTCCCAATCTCACTTCACTCCTTCTCTGCTGACTACTCCTTCCTTGACAATCACCAAGGACAACAACTCTCAGGCACTTACATTGCTCGTCTCATTAAGCTCAAAACTCTCAAAATAACCTCAATCCCAATCTCAATCTCTAATCATCTTTATGTAATCCTTGGAAACATGCATAAACTCAAATCCCTCACAATCTCAAACTCAAATCTCACTGGTGTAATACCTAAATCTTTCCACTCAAATCTCACTCATATTGACTTATCATACAATTCACTCAATGGCTCAATACGCAATTCCATTACTCATCTCAGATACCTCAAGTTCCTAGATTTATCTCATAACTCCCTCTCTGGTCAAATACCCAACAAAATCGAAAACCTAATTTGGCTAAACACTTTATCTCTAGCTTCAAACAACTTATCAGGAACAATCCCAAACTCAATCTCCTCAATTTCTGAACTTACCTATGTAGATCTAAGCAAGAATCAATTCAACGGCACTGTTCCATTATTCTTCTTCAAAATGAAGAATCTCAAACACTTGAATCTCGCTGAAAACTCCTTCCATGGAGTTTTACCATTCAACGAAAGCTTCATCAAAAACCTTCAAGTTTTCAAAATCGGAGGGAATAAGGAGCTCTGTTACAACGAATCTGTTCTATCTTCGAAATTGGAACTGGGTATTGCTCCTTGCGATAGAAATGGTTTACCTTTATGGCCAACGTCGCAAAAGAAGGGACCAACATTATCAGGAGAAAACGATTATGGTGATTACAATGGTGAAAGAGGAAATTGGAAGAAGATGGAGAATGAAGAAGAAGAAGACAATGGATCCAATAAAGCTTTGTTTGGTGTTGGCATTGCACTTTGTTCACTTTTGTTCTTAATCATCTTCATCATTTATCTCGCTAAAAGGTTTCGTTGCATTTGAAAAAAAAAAGTCTGAATCTTTACCAAATGTGTCTTTTGGACTAATTAGGGTTCTTATATAATGAAGAAGTATTGTCTTTAAACCGGTTTAAACCCGGTTTAGATTTTGGTTTGTTGTAATTCACACATCTATTGATTACTGTCATTAATTAATGGATATACTTTGTTTTTTTACTCTAACACTATTGCTTCCAACACTAATATTGTGTTATTGGATTTAGTATTTTAAAGGATTTTGATGGATTTGAAAACAGTGTATTTTTATGGATTTGGATGAATTCTATAGGATTTTGAAATACATACCTAAAGATTTTAGAATGAGATTTCCACGTATTCTAAAATCATCCAAAAACAAATAACTATCCAAAAACTTTTTTGATGGATTCTTTCAATTAACGTCTTCGCTATTGATTCAAAATAAAACCAGAAGACTCTATACAAGCCTCTGTGATCGATCGAAACAGCCATAGCTAAATATATACATGTTGATACCTTAGTCTTACAACCTATTAGTTCCAAAACTTTTGACATTGCAGACATTTAGAACACAATAACTCTAAACATTGAAAGAAAGCCATTATAAACACATTTCGAAAATTGAAATGATTCAATCAAAGCCTCTTAATTATTGATCGAAGTTTTCAGTCACTATATGAGAGTATTCAGACACGAAACCTGCTAAAATCTAACTTCTAGTTTCTTCAACATTATAACCACAAGGGATCTGCTTTTCCCATAAAATCAATAGCTTCAAATCTTCAACAGCAACCACAGTCACATACAACACTCCTCTCACAATCACATTGTTTTTCTTCGACAGTTTTATCACATCAATAACATCTGAATCCTCGCTTCCTGGCTTAAGTATCTTCTCTAAAATGGTCAATGAGCAGTTATGATTAAGTGGATTTCTTGAATATGCAGTCTTCTCCAAATGGACAATCTAGAAGCTCCATTGGCACCTGTATATATCACCACAGATATATCCTTAATACTATTGTAATTAAGAGATGTTAGCATTTGTAAAGATACTAACGT
>OVBA01001069.1:0-49724 GCA_900406435.1 Lepidium aucheri | reverse complement strand
ATGTGAAATGTTATTTTTAGAAGGCTATAACTCACAAATTTGTAGAAAAGTAAGTTATTTTTCAAAAACATGTTAAATCTATAAAATCATAAAAATATCAAAAATGACATGAAAAATTATTTTTACAAGGTTATATATAATCCACATATTTGCAAGAGAATGAGTTATTTAGTAAAAACAAACAAAATTTATAATCTCAAACAAGTAATCTAAGATGATGTGAAATTTTATTTTTAAAAGGCTATAACTCACAAATTTGTAGAAAAATGAGTTATTTTTCCAAAACATGTGAAATCTATAAAATCATAAAAATATCAAAAGTAACATGAAATATTATTTTTAGAAGGTTATAACCCGTTATAACCCACGAATTTGCAAAAAAGATTAGTTATTTAGTAAAAATATACAAAATTAATAATCTCTTACAAGTAATCATAAATAATGTGAAATGTTATTTTCAGAAGGCGATAAATCACAAATTTCTAGAAACATGAGTTATTTTCCAGAAGATGTGAAATCTATAAAATCATAAAAATATCAAAAATGACATGAAATATTATTTTTAGAAGTTTATAACCTACAAATTTGCAAAATGAGTTGTTTAGTAAAATTATGCAAAATCTATAATTTCTTACAAGTAATTAAAAATGATGTGAAATGTTATTTTTATAATACTATAATTCACAAATTTGTAGAAAAATGAGTTATTTTCAATAACATGTGAAATCTATAAAATCATAAAAATATCAAAAATGACATGAAATATTATTTTTAGAATGTTATAATCCACAAATTTTGCAAGAAAATGTGTTTTTTTATAAAAAAAACATGCAAAATATGTGATCTCCTACAAATAATCAAAAATGATAAGAAGTGTTATTTTTAGAAGGCTGTAACTCACAAATTTATAGAAAAATGAGTTATTTTTCCAAAACAAGTGAAATATATAAAATCATAAAAATATCAAAAATAACATAAAATATTATTTTTAGAATGCTATAACCCACAAATTTGGCTAATGGGCCGGCCAGTTGTGGCCAATATTGTTGACAAAAAAACCCACAAATTGGCAAGAAAATGAGTTATTTAGTAAAAATATGCAAAATCTATAATATCCAACAAGTAATAAAAATGATGTAAAATATTATCAAATTCATGCAAACCCATTTATCAAATTCTTATCGCTGAAATTTGATAAATCCAACCATTTATCAGTATATCTCTCAATGTAAATAATCGAACTTGGTTAAATAAATTTATGTTCAGACCGAATGTCTGTGGGTCAGGTCGTATCAATTTAAGTCAAATTGAAATTAAAATAATTATTATTGATTTATCAATTTAAGTGAAATGGACATTAAAATAATTATTGAAAATGGAAATTATGATGTGCCTTAATATGGATTTAGGAGTGTAATCTCAGTTCCTGCGTTTGCATCCAGTTTTTTGTTTTAAGTTCCTTTGAATTTGGCCCAATATATTTTATATTTCTCATTTTGGGCCTTTGAATCTTCGTCGTATTTAGGCCCATCCAAAACTAAAGTGCATATATTTTATTTTAATTTGTTGATACAACAAATGAAATATATATATATATATATATAGGTAGTAGAGGAATTCTTTGGCCGTCGTCATGTATTTACTACAGTCGATGACATGCTATTTTATATTTTTCTTTCAACATTTTCGGTTATAAAAAATTAATGCAATTAGGCTTGCAAAATAAATTAAAAAAATAATGAAAAAAAAACAGAAATGAAAAAAAAAGAAGAGTTGACATATTTGGCGATCCAATCAAGAATTTTTTTAATATAATCATTATCACTAACGACCATTGAATAATGATACCATGAAAAAAAAGTTAAAGGAAGGTTCTGATGCAATTTCTGAAAGGTTCATCACAAGTTTTGACCATAAAACACACCAAAACAATAAAAGAATATTAGTTTAAGTACAGTATAGAGTGTTTTAACTAATGAAGAAATAATTAAATGGTGTTTTGCTACTTTTTACTTTTCTTCTTATTCTTCTTCTGGTCAAAATGGATGAAACACGATTAGATTAGTGATCAGACAAGACCTTCAATTACTAGTTGTTGTAGTAAATCTTCCTTCTTCTCTCTTTGATCAGATTTGATGTTGTTTCTCCGTCGTATAGCCGTCGTCTTCCTGATTCTCTTCACCTCTTTAGCCGCCGCTCAGAACTCTTCTTGCCCCCTTGACTTCTCTGTTCTCCAACCTTTCCGTCGTCCCAGTCCCAATGGCGCCACCACCTGCCGTTACCTCCTCCAGGGCCTACGGCTCGTCTACTCTCACCATCTCCGTCAGACCGGTTCCTTCCTCCCTCCACCGGAATCTGCCTCCTCCTGCTGGGATGCTTTGCAGTCTTCCATCGCCGGATTTCTCCCTCGCTTCGATGTCCGATCCACTTGTGGTTTCCAGACGCCATGGATTTCTCAGGGATGCATGAACATCACCACCAGGTCTCAATTCGAATCACGTATCCCTAATACTGCCTTGAGTACTGCCGTGATGCGCTGTAACACGTCTCTTGAGAGCAATACCCCTTGCGCCTCCTGCACTCAGAGCCTCTCCGCTTTTCAGGCTTATCTCACTGGACCTTCTCTCGGTAATGTCTCCGACTGTACTGCTTTTTCCTCTATCTACGCCGCTGCTTACGCCAACATGTACGGCCCTACCGACAAAGGTACCGCCAAATGCTTGTTTCTGCTCGATTTGGCTTCTCCTAGCAGCTCCGGTAATGCCAAGAAAGTTAAGCTCTTAATTTCGTTGTCTGTGTTGCTTGTTGCCTCCGCTTTGGTCATTACCGGTTGCTTCTGGTACTACCGGAGGAAGAAAAAGAAAGTTTCTAAGCTTCGAAATACTTCTAATTTAGAAGCTGGCACGCAGTCTAGACTAGATTCAATGAGCGAGAGCACCACTCTTGTCAAATTCAGCTTTGAGGAGATCAAGAAGGCCACCAACAATTTCTCACGCCACAACATCATTGGCAGAGGAGGTTACGGGAACGTCTTCAAGGGAGTCTTGACCGACGGCACAGAGGTTGCATTTAAGAGGTTCAAGAACTGTTCTGCTGGAGGTGATGCTAACTTCGCTCACGAAGTCGAAGTCATCGCCAGCATCCGCCACGTTAATCTCCTGGCCCTCAGAGGCTACTGTACAGCAACTACGCCATACGAAGGTCACCAGAGGATCATAGTTTGTGACCTTGTGAGTAACGGTAGTCTTCACGACCATCTCTTTGGAGACTCGGGGGCTCAGCTTTCCTGGCCTCTAAGGCAGAGGATCGCGCTTGGCATGGCCAGAGGGCTGGCTTATCTACATTATGGCGCACAACCCTCCATCATCCACAGGGATATTAAGGCCAGCAACATTCTCTTGGACGAGAGGTTTGAGGCCAAGGTTGCGGATTTCGGGCTGGCCAAGTTCAACCCTGAAGGAATGACGCATATGAGTACGAGGGTTGCAGGCACAATGGGGTACGTGGCTCCAGAGTACGCACTGTATGGGCAACTGACAGAGAAAAGCGACGTGTACAGTTTTGGGGTGGTACTTCTAGAGCTTTTGAGCAGGAGAAAGGCGATTGTAACAGACGAGGAAGGTCAGCCAGTGTCGGTGGCAGACTGGGCGTGGTCGCTGGTGAGAGAAGGCCAGACATTGGACGTGGTGGAAGACAGGATGCCAGAGAAGGGACCCCCAGAGGTTCTGGAGAAGTACGTTCTAATAGCAGTGTTGTGCTCTCACCCTCAGCTCCACGCGAGGCCAACAATGGATCAAGTTGTCAAGATGCTAGAGAGTAATGAGTTCACTGTTATCTCTATACCTCAACGCCCCATCCCTTTGGTGGCTTGTAGGGATGAGATTGATCGGTCTGTCAGTAGCAGCAGCGGGTCGGGGAAGCTCACAAGTCCAACGGGATATCAGGCCTTCTCCTTCGGAGGTGATGATGGACCCTCAGGAAACACAAACACCAATAGCTGAGATTTTGCAAAACTTGTTTATGATGTATAGGTATATTAATTAGTGTGCATTCATTTCATTCTTTGTTGCTCCTCTCACTTATCTTGTAATTACTGTTCCAATACATGCTTAAAAACATATATATCTGTGCAGAACACGCACCACATCAGGTCAAAAGCTTGTTGGAAAAAGACACGAAAGATACGGAGATCCATGAGATATACACGTGTATATCAGTATGTCTGTGTGTGTTATGTTATATGTACACTAATCAGAGTACCACACACACAGCACTTAGTTTCATTCATCCTCTCTACTTAATTTCCTCCCCTTACGTCATAATCCGGTGAACTCCTCCTCCGCTAAAGTGATAATCAACTCTGCACTCACATATTGGTCGTACTGGTTGGTTATCTTAAATTCTTTTCTTTTATTTTTGATTTGAGTCTCTCTACATATATGAATATATAAATCTTTCTCTGGAGGACCGATCAAAACTATAGTAACAACAGTCACGTGTTCTGATTTAACAAGAGCAACAATCCAGGAGGCTCATAAAGAAACATACATCTCTGCTTGAATTTTCTGTTATTTGGATTAAGACAAGAAGCCCAAGATATTACGTGTCTGTCACTGTCCAATACACGCCAGCCACTAGCATGTGTGTGACTGTGAATACACACATTTGCGTATTCAATTTTACTTGCATTTTTTTTTCAATGTCAACTTAAATATCTTTTTCGTACATATGTTGTTATTAGTATGCAGAGTATTCGTTTGTTGATAATAAGCTCAACGTTGTCATTAGCTATATTCTAATTTGATGTTTATCAGAAACTGAAATCCAACTCTTAGATTTAAATCAGCGGCTGCTGCTTTAATATCTTTTAAGGAAAAAGACATAAAACAGCTTTCATCTTTTCGTAACAAACCCCACAAAGCTTTCTTGTCTAAAACTTTATCATTAGTTCTCGTCCTCCGCTTTTCCAGTTTGCTCTTTTGTTTGTGTCTGTCTTCTTACTCAACTTTTGCTTCAGGCTTCGTCTCTTTTGCAATTTTGAGTTAATAGTGCCCAAGGAAAAGGCATATATATATCTATTACATGAAGATGTCAACGGCAAGTAATGGCAGCAGTGAAGTCAGTGAGCCATTGGTGCAGCACAAGGATATGGCTGAATCGAAACCAGAGCAACCGTGGATGGTTTACCTCAGTACGTTTGTTGCGGTCTGTGGATCTTTTGCGTTTGGTTCTTGTGTAAGTGAATTTCTGATCCATGGAGAGTCCGCCAACTCTGTTTTGTGGTCTAAAGAAATGCCTCTTTGATGAATTTTGTTCTAAAAGAATTGGTTTTGATGCAGGCTGGATACTCTTCACCTGCTCAGGCTGCAATTAGGAATGACCTTTCACTAACTATAGCTGAGGTACATAATCCTTCAAGGAAACATTGTACATCAATTCGTTTTCAAAAGAAATAATAAAATTGTACATCAATTGGTCCTTGAGGATTGCTTACCTCTACCTTGGATTCTGCAGTTTTCACTTTTTGGCTCTTTACTAACTTTTGGCGCAATGATTGGCGCTATAACAAGCGGGCCTATAGCTGATTTAGTTGGAAGAAAAGGGGTAAGGAAAAGTTGATCTGAGTTGCCATTTTGTTGACAATGCCTACTTACTTTTGGTGGATTTGTATTCAGGCCATGAGAGTTTCTTCTGCATTTTGTGTAGTCGGGTGGCTAGCAATCTTCTTTGCCAAGGTTTTACTTATGACTTCAAACAGTGCTTATGCTGCTTTCAAAATTTTGCCTTATGTATCTCTCTTTGTGTTAAATGGTGTCCCAATCAAAGGGAGTAGTGGCTCTGGACCTCGGTAGACTGGCAACGGGATATGGAATGGGAGCATTCTCCTATGTGGTGAGCCCATGGAGCTAATATATATTCTCTAATTCACCATCTTGCTATCCAGGTATACAGAGTGAATGATACGTTGGCTGTAGGTACCAATCTTTATAGCAGAAATTGCACCTAAAACCTTCCGAGGGGCTCTAACCACACTGAATCAGGTAAGAACACCATGAAGATCTTTTGTCTTCCTAATTTTGTTCGAGAATTTCTGCATCAAAGTCACCCTCTTGTTCCACAGATTCTGATCTGCACTGGAGTGTCGGTTTCCTTCGTTATAGGCACACTGGTGACGTGGAGAGTGTTAGCATTAATAGGTAAGGAATTTCGTGAGTAGGACTCCCTTAAAGTCAGAATAACAAACTGTAATGTGGCTTCAGGAATCATACCATGTGCTGCCTCCTTTCTTGGCCTCTTTTGTATCCCTGAGTCTCCAAGATGGCTGGTATGAGCTTAAGAAACACTGTAAAAGCATACACATGTATCTTGTGAATTGATTAGTACATGTGTCTGTAGGCAAAGATGGGGCGTGATAGTGAGTTTGAAGCTGCTCTGAGAAAGCTCCGTGGGAAGAAGGCTGATATTTCCGAGGAGGCAGCAGAGATTCAGGTTTTCGGATTCTTACAATCTTCTTATGAATCGGTAAAAAAACCATCTCATGATCTGAAAACATGTCTCTCTCATTCTTGACAGGATTATATCGAAACTTTGGAAAGGCTTCCGAAAGCCAAGTTGCTGGATTTGTTTCAAAGAAGATACATCCGCTCTGTTTTTGTAAGTTACATCCTGTCACCATAGATATTAAATCTTCTTCGTCACAGTTGCAGATGCAAATTCATCACCAGTTTGCATGCTTTGTTGGAGCAGATAGCATTCGGGTTGATGGTATTTCAGCAGTTTGGAGGAATCAATGGAATATGTTTCTACACAAGCTCAATATTTGAGCAAGCAGGTAATACATATAGAAGATTCGATAAGTTTTATACTCCTTTTAGCTTCTCTAATCTACCATGCATCTTTTGTGTCTGCAGGTTTCCCCACGAGACTTGGGATGATAATATATGCTGTTCTTCAGGTTTTTAGTTTATATATCTACTAGTAGCAGTCCAATTTCAAAGGATTTCTTAAATTCTCTTGTTTTGTTCACAACCAGGTGGTAATCACTGCACTTAATGCACCAATAGTTGACAGAGCCGGAAGAAAGCCATTGCTACTGGTAATAATGAAAATGAGCCTTCAAAGATTTTGGCAGGATTGTAAATAACTCCGGAGGGATTTGTGGCAGGTTTCAGCAACAGGTTTAGTAATAGGCTGTTTGATTGCAGCAGTCTCTTTCTATCTCAAGGTTCATGACATGGCACGAGAAGCAGTCCCAGTGCTGGCTGTTGTTGGTGTAATGGTAAGTGATATATTCAGCAACCCAACTGATTCTGTTTTAGCACCAAAAACTAAGATGAATGTTGAGAGCAGGTGTACATAGGATCGTTTTCAGCAGGAATGGGAGCAATGCCGTGGGTCGTCATGTCTGAGGTAAATCACATTCGGGAGTTACATTGAGGGACTATTACTTGTTACTTGACAAAACAACCAACTTGAACATTGCAGATATTTCCCATAAACATAAAAGGAGTAGCAGGAGGCATGGCGACGCTGGTGAACTGGTTTGGAGCTTGGGCTGTTTCTTACACGTTCAACTTCCTCATGTCCTGGAGCTCTTACGGTAGATTCAAAATCATTAATCACTCTTCACTAAACAATTTTCCTGCCAATCCTTAAATATGAAAACAATGCTGCAGGAACTTTTATCATTTACGCTGCCATCAACGCGTTAGCCATAGTTTTTATCATTGCAATCGTGCCTGAAACGAAAGGAAAGACATTGGAGCAGATCCAAGCTTTGGTCAATCCATAGTTCGACAGATGTTATTTTAAGATTCTTTACTGAATTCATATCAGTCTCTATTTTCTTTTTGTCTTCTTAAGAGAGACATTTGCTTATCAATAAAATCATGTTACATAAGCATAGCTTGGAAATAAAGTTATCTTAGCTCGAGGAGGCTGTATAGAAATCCGAGCCATAGTTATGGCTGCTTCAAAGTCGAAGCTTATCCAACTTTGATTATTTCTATTAATTTCGTTCAATTTATATAGAAGTGGTAACGTTTTCAAGAAAGTCAATCTCCTTATTGAGAAATTACAGATATAAAGAAGCGTGCTATTCACTCATGAATACTATACGTTTGGGTCAAACAAAACAAGCCACGATGTCTTAACACTAACTGCAGACAAAAAGAATGTAAATAAATGAGGAACATCGGCAGTTATTAGACACAGATCTCAAAATATTGTGTTAATCAACTGTCGAAAGAAGCTGTAACATTTTGTTAGATAGATACTTTACGCTTTATAGTAATGAGTCCTCCACGAAGGCTTTGTGAGCGATGAGTTATTATAAATAGCATTTGCAAATCTCTCTTGTTTTTGTCTTATCGGTTGCTGTTCTTGGACGTTGATGGATCTAGCTTTTACAACATCGACTTTGACAATGTGATGGTCCGAGGTTCCTTTGGAAGACAAGACCGAATATGATCCTGGCACGAACCTATAGGGTGAATCAGAGGAAGCCAGTATATAGTCGACGCGTGTACCGTACTTGCATGTCCCCTGCACACTTTGGCCTTTGGCAACGACAACGACAGATTCGCATTCTCCAGCAAAGTCCTTAGCGTCAGTGTAGTCTTTGCTCTTTAAGAATCTCATCACTTGGGCTTTTGGTATCGGCTTGCCCATTTCTTCGTAGTACTATATACAGATATAGTAAGTTAGAAGGCAGATTGTTGTAATGGTAAATATAAAATGTTGTAAAGGAGAAGTAAGAAAACCTTGACGATGTCGGTCCATCTGTCGGGAGAATAATCAGACTCGTCAAGAGAATTGAGAGCACCAGCGAGTATGTGAGGTACGTTGGTAGATTGGATAATGGCATCGACTTGCTTCATTCTCCAATTCTCGTCCAAGTGATCAAGATGTGTGCACTGAAATTCTACTTCCCCGCTCCCTGGAACTTCTATGCTCGCCTTCAACACGTTCCTTTACATATCAATCAATCAATCAATCATTCTAGTTACTCAATTAGCCCTGTTTATTTATTATTCATTTACATTATATTTCATACGTTATAAACAAACAAAAAAACACACACACACAAATTATAATACTAACACGCAATAATTTCATTACATGCCTTTTGTATGTCTGCCACCAATTTTATTAAGAGATAAACTTTAATTTATTGTGAATTAGGTAGATGGAAAGATTTGGCAAAGAAATAAAAAAAAAGGTATAGCACAAGAAAGCCATGAAATAATAATATGTATATACTAATAATAATAATAATAATAATAATAATAATAATAATAATAATAATAATAATAATAATAATAATAATTGAGGCAAAAAAGAAAGTACATATATTGACCTTTAGAAGCTGTCCCTGATAATATACAGCTGTTCGTTCTTGACAAAAATAATAGTTTGAAAGTGCAGTATATACACCTGTTTGGTTTTGTGAATATGTGTTTGTATGCATTATATATAATAAACACACATTTGATACCTCACGAGACGACCATGACTTAAGTTACGTTCTTATTGGTCCAAAGTCGCCGCATATATATTATCCATTTATTTTTTTTTAATTTAATATGTAAAGATCACAATTTCTGTCCTTTAATCTACTAAATAATATTATTAATACACAGTACTTAGTTAATAACAAGAGAAATCAGAGGAGGAGGAGCTAGTTTTAAAGTACCTGAAATCAGAGTCGTCGAAGATTTTGTGAACAGTTGAGTTTTTGATGGGCCACTTAGAGAGAATGGCGTTTCCATACTCCGGCGCCCAGCTCTCGGCGAAGACATACTTCATGCCAAGTGCAGAGGCGAGATCGGAGAGGGGTCGCATGTGGTCAGACTCGTCAGCCTTGACATCTTGGAGAGCGAGGACGTCTGCGTCTAGCTCCCTAAGGACTTCTAGAGCGGTTCTGGTGGTGGGGAGACCGAGGTCGCCGGAGAAAGAGAGAGGAGGCCTGAGGGGAGAGTGATGTGGATCCTCCCGGAAGCTAAGCTGGCGAGTAATCTCGTTGTCAGGGAGATTGATGGAGACCCTTAGCCTGGATTTGGCAAAGCTGTGTTGTTTTCTTGAGTTAAGAAGAGGAGAAGAAGCATTATTGATGGGCTTGAGGATGCTCTTGGGGCGATCAAGGGTAGTAGAGATGGAGCGGAGTGGGAAAGGAGTGTTGTTGGGAACAGCAGGAGCCATGGAGAACATAGCAGCGTTAAAGGTGGCGACTGTGATGGGTTTCTCAGAGGGGTTAGGGTGAATAGCAGCTGCAGATGAATTCCCACCACTCCCAACCTGGGTTTGAGTGGAGGAGCCTTCACAAGAAGCTCCTTTAGAGATTCTACCATTCCGGGGACGCCGGAGACGACGCCGGAGGAAAGTAATGAGGTTCAACATATGTAGAATATGGCCGATATCGCATATAAGCAAAGCTGATTCTATATAACTAAAAGTGGCTGATATACATACATACAGAGATACTCTGAGAGAAGAAACAATAGTAAAACTTGTCTGAGAATAAGAATGAGAGTAGAGAGAGATATTTATGAAAGAATACATAAGAAGAAGAATGGATGGAATGGAGCATCTTGTAATTATTTACCTAACCAAATGAAGGTTTCACTAACCACTCCCATCAATTAATAATTAATTAATTAGTTGGTTACCATTTTTTTGTATATTAATTAATTAATTAATTAATGATCAGATTGTATTATTTTTACTTAATATTAATATTAGGTCTCTCTTATGCATGCATGGCATGCTATATAATACACTTTACGTGGGCCCCTCCCTTATCTCACACCGACCTCAATTCAATTTATTTTATATTTCATTTTTAGTCAAAACCTTTTTATATAGAAACTGAGATTTTTCCTTTTGTATCAATCTATGGACCAACACTACTCTGTTTTTTTTGTAATTACTACCGAAATTTCATAATATCATAATCAGTTTTATGGAGAATAATATTTTTTTTTTTAAAAAAAGAAAGAAAGAAAAGTCAGAAAGAAAAGAACGAAGAGAGCGTTGGGAGTTAGGTGAAATGTTAATTTGTTAAGAGTATTCTATATATAAAAAAAAGATTGTAAAGTGTAATGTATTAGCTGGAGATGATTAGATGTTAAACTGCGTGCTGTTCCCTTCCCCCCTAAACGGCATTACATACTTTGCCTCGGCCCACTTTTCCTCTTATCTGTTTTTTTGAGCCCATCATATCACTAAGTGGCCCAATTCATTATAGACAATAAAGGCCGAAATCCCTTTTTCTTCTTTCAGATATATACATATACATATTTCTGGCAACACGAAAGGGAAACAATTCCATCTGCTGCTACTAACAATCGGAGCGATCATCATCTTCATTAGGCTGCCGCATCGGTAAAAGGAGAATGGACGAGCTGACCGATAAATCTTCAAAATCAACCACTAATAAGGTCTACAAACCCACTCTTCTTCTCCCTCAATGTCGAATGCTAAAGGCTTCTTTCTCTTTCCAACTACCTCTGTGTATTACTGTATATCCTTTAGACACAAGTTCTGTATTCAAAAGGCTTCGCATTGATCAATAGCGAAACTATATATACATGGGTAACTTATTTATAGATGCATCTTTGGCTGATTGATTAGGCTCAGTTATGTGTATTTACCATTATATGTTCTTTTTGTTTCACAATATTTTTTGCCCTTTTCTTCAAATTGCCTTTACATGTGCTTCGCTCCTTTTCACAGATAATTCCATTTTTTTGTATTCTGCAGAAAAAACTGGCTACTCCTGGGAGGTTGATAGATATCTATGCTGCACAGTGTGAAAAGTGCCTCAAGTGGAGGAAGATTGATACCCAAGAAGAGTATGAGGAGATCAGAAGTAGTGTGCAGGAGGACCCTTTTGTTTGCGAGAAGAAACAAGGTATGTCTTGTCGAGATGCTGGAGACCTAGACTATGATTCCACCAGAACATGGGTCATCGACAAGCCTGGCTTGCCAAAGACGCCAAAAGGGTTCAAGAGGAGCTTAGTTCTCAGAAAAGACTACTCAAAATTGGACGCCTACTACATTACTCCTACTGGGAAAAAGCTTAGGACTCGCAACGAAATTGCAGCCTTCACCGATGCCAACCAGGATTACAAGGATGCACCGCTTGGAGATTTCAATTTCACAGTTCCAAAGGTGATGGAAGACACTGTCCCATCTGGTATTTTTTGAGAGCATCCCCAAATCATGCAGGCAAAATGATTGATTGAGCTACGAAAGAGTTCCCCAGGCTCCAATCTTTCTTAATGCTGTTCAAGTGTATTCAGAATAATCAGATATCTCTACGCTTTAGTTCTTTTAGGGGTTTAGATTGGACTTCTGACTTTAGATGCTTTTTGAAAGCTATCTCTCTGACCTTAACTGATCTTCATTTTCTAGTGAAAGATGACATTTCTTCTCTTTTCCATTATGTCACAACTACATGAATCGCTCTTCTAACATTATAATCAGTTAAAAGATAAATAAAACCAAAAGACTCTGAATATTCGCTCGATATGTACAAATACAAGAAAATGTGTATACAGTGTGATAGGCTGGCCGAACCTAAACATCATAGTCTAGCTTTGTATACTCAAGCAGCATGTGTGGGGATCTATAGATCTTCACAAGCGTCCAGTACAGAACTTCTTCTACTCCAAGCTCACCCTCTGCCCTTGCCGCGTATAAGTCCTCACATATGGCTATTAATCTATATACAACAGTGAGTGGTCATAAACCTCCTAGAGACTGAGAGTATAATGGGTTAGCAGAAGTCTTGAATTAGTGTACAGATGTTACCTGTCACACGAGGGCAGGTTCTCGTATGGAATTCTCATACGCAGGTCAGAGCATTGAAGCCTGATAAAACGCCCCACTGCTAGTACAAATGTTATATAAAGTCCCCATATACTGAATTTGCTAAGCGTGTCACCCAGAAAGCCCTCTGCATATTATTCCCGGTATTGTTAATAGAACTAGAGTCTTGAGCAAATACTTAGAATAAAAGAGCTAACTCACGTGGGGGCGTTTCCTCAGACATTATAACAGCAACTGGTCCATCCATACCCTCGCAAGTGCTGATATTTTCAGACGCTTTAAGATTATGAAATGACCACCACCACTTGAAATCTGCATGGTTTATGAGTATGTCTGCACTCACTTCATCCTTCTGTAGCAACAACATTAATGTATAAGCCAAAACAGGAAACACTGTCCGGAAAATAACTCTTAGCTTGTGCAAGACAGGATTTACCTGGTCCTCGAAAGACCTAACATCACCAGAACCAGTAACACGGAAGAACTTTGGGTACAAGTTATGCACTCTAAATCCATCCATTGAGCCGTTGAGAACCATTTGGACATCAGAGCGTTTAGGAAGGTCCAGAGGGTCAACACTTCTTTCATATTTCACAGTTTCCTTGCCTTTGGGTCGGTCTCTATTAAGAACCCAAGAAAAGGTGATGTCCATAGCTGTGTCCCAGTCAAGGGATTGAACAAATCTGGTCACAACTTTGTCAGGGACAAGCCATAAAACACTTGCATCAGCTTGGCAGCATATCAGCTGGATGTCATTTTTGTTGTATGTTGGCAAGAAGCTTTGGGACCCAAGATCTAGCCCGAGATCAATGTTATCCCCTGAGATTCTCTCGCATAGAGTTGTTTGGTACAAAGTAAGCTTCCCACCAACTGTTTTTATATCAATCTGAACGCTCGCATCTTTTATGGGATTGGCAATGTTTGTTGGGTTACCGCTGCTATACATCTGCAAGGAGGAAGCCGTTGCCACAAAGTAATGACTCATCAGATACACTATATTGACATCACAGAGATTGCTGGTTTAAGCCAGCAAATAATCTTTCTTTTCCAGTATATATAAGTATCTATGCATCATGAAAACTGTTCTTCCCAATAACGTATTGATAATTCAGGTTCTAAATGAAATATAAATAATTACAAGTCATTATAAAAGTTCTGTGAGAAAATTCTTACCAGCATAGGAGCCCAAATAATACATAATAAGATGAAGAACAGACAAATCCCATTACAGCATTTAGTCATTTTTGTTTGTCTGTCCCCATGTTTGTGTGTCGCTCGATTTAAAACTGTGTCGCATTTGACAAGGTACAAACTCGCATTTACATCTTCCAACTGCAAATAAACAGAACTTAACATTAATGGTCCATGATCATAGCAAGGGTTCCAGATAACAAATGCAGGGGATCAAAACGACATACCTTGAGCCAGTCATACATTGTCAGTGATGTAGCTGTGCAAGACCAGTCAAGTACACACCTCAGTTCATACAGAAAAGGAAGAGCACGGTAAAGTCTGTACCCATAGTAATTGATCCGTGAAACTTCACTAGTCAAAAACTGCCGATATAAGGTACTTTTATGAGGTAGTCCATAGCGGATTTGTATGGCCTGGAGAGCTAGCGACATTGCTTTGGCAAGAAATATGATTCTAAGAGCCAAGCCAGCAGCGTGTTGCTGGGTAGGATATATGCTCCAAGCATACTCTGTCACTGCATATGTGAAGAGAATAAGGCTGAAGAGATAGTATACTACTTTTCCAGTCGCAAATGAGCAAAGGTAGATGACGCGATCAACAACAATCAGGAAAAAGATAACCTGTTATAAAAGCGTCTCATTGGGTTAGGGCACTGATACAGAAAGGATATAAACAGATAAAACGAGAATTGTCGAAATGGTTTACCATTAGAATAATGACAAAATCAAATGGGAACTGGTCTTCTAGCTGATATACATCAATAAACTCGCTTTTATTTTTAATGACTGATCGATAGAAAATGGCAACCAGAAAGAAGACCATCAAATCAGCACCAAATATGTAAGCATAGAGGTCTGTTTCTCTCTTTCCCCCACCAATCACGGAGAGAATGGGGTAAGGAAATCCAGTCCCTTCAACAAGTTCACTATGTTGAGCTTTACGAATTTCTTTTGCCACATCCGAGGCTGGGGTAAGTGATTTGTACCATTCTGCTGAAGAACACCCACTCGTGGGAGAAGCATACTCTACCTCAAGAACAACTAAGGCCTCATTTGGGGTCTCTGTACTTCGCTCTATACTTTGTACGTGCACCCTACTAGAGTAAGGGCAGAGATCAGGGTTTCCATTCTCACATTTCTGATTATGAACAAGCCTAAGCAACTGGTTCATTCTACACTCAATTCTTTCAGGCTGAATTCCATCTTCAGGCCACATGTGAACATCCATTGTCAGCTGAACAAAGTAAGGAGGGGATTCTGCTCCACGGGTAAGAGATATCCAGTATCGGCAGATGCTTCTGATCACCAATTTCCCACTATCTTTTAGCTTCTTGAACACATCCGAGATTCTCTGGCTCCAGGTAATTCTGGTAAGATCCTTCTGGCTACCACGGGCATTCCGGCGTGAAGTAATATCAGCAGAAGGAACCCAGTCACCATCTTTTACTGTTATAGCACTCTGTATCAGAGTAAATATGTAAATAAGGAACAGAGGCAACGAGCTGACAACAAATGATGATTTGATTCTTTGCGTTGGAAATCCCAATTCATGAAGAAGAGGTGCATCAATGCTTAACCCACAGTGCTGGATTATAATCTGGTATAAATACTGGAGCAGGATGTAAATTTCTGTGTACATTAGCATGATGACCCAGAAGATGTGCGTAGGGCCAGTGTGAACGCAGAGGGCATATAGGAACAGTGCTGCTAGATAGACCATGGACAGCAGACTGAAGTTCCAGAGAAACGCAATAATGAAGCAGCAATAGCAAACAATGTCGTTGTTTGACTGCATCCTAGACCATATATGACGAAGGATCCTTGCTATCTGAAAACTAGTGCCATCACTACTCCTGTCAGATTGTAGAGATATCGACCGTTCAAAAGGTGTGTGTTTTCTTTTTTGACTTTCCAACTCATCATACACCTCATCATCAACAGAAGACTGCTCATTTATATCTGAACTTTCCGGTGAGATATTTAAGAAATTTACAAGGTTATTTACTGCCTGATTTCCAATAAACTGTACCTGGGAAACACCATCACCGATGAGTTGCACCGCAGAAATCAACGGATTCTCTTTTCCCTCAGACATTTCCTTTTTTTCGCGTTCCATAGATATCACATCAAGGTCTTGTTGGACTTCAGTTATCTCACAAGGAGATCCTCCAAATGAACACTCTGACGAATCTGGTGCTTCTGGACTGGTACTCATAGGAAATTCATGACCTTCAAAAGGATACAGTGAATCATCGTCAATAGGCTGCTGCTCTTTCCTGTGGACCACTCCGTCAATCTCAGGATTGGCTGCACCACTATCTGGAATTTGATCCGGACGACTCCTCCTTCTTAGACCATCAATGCGCGGAGAAGCAGCTCCATAGTTAGAATCAGAATTCATTCTGTGAAGCTGTACCCGCAGGTTCAGCATTTCAGATTTCATCTTTTCCACCTGCAGATTTCGCTGCCGTTTTTTTTCCTCCGCCTCACGAATTTGTTGGAGTTGCTCGGTCTTCCGCGCTGCTTTCTTCTCTTGCTCTCGCACAATAGCACCGATTTGCTCTGCTTCAAGATACCTCGAGACATAATGAAATTCCTGAGAGGAAAACATGTATGACTGGAGAGATACTAGCATAAAAATTATGATCTCAACGAGAGCAGATCTTGCAGTGATTCGGAATCCATAGTCATACTTGTAAAATCCAATCACTTCGTATATATAATCAATCGTTTCACATTTTCCATCATTGAAGTTTCCAACAAATGGAGACTGATATGCGAGAGAAAAGATGATGAGAACGAAATTGTACACCCGCAAGAACCTGAATATTTTGTTTTTCTTCTTCAGAATTTCAAGACGCATTCGGGCAAAAACAAGAGCGAATGCAAGATAGCCCAGGTGCAGAATGTCATACTCGAGAGTTCCTGTGATAAGAATCAGAATGAGCACAACATCCAGCAGATGGATGTAACAATAAAGCCTCAGGTAATCAAGAACTGTCCACATGCTCTTTGTCTCGAAGGAGAGATCTCTCCAGACAAATGAGTTCTTTCTTTGAGACTTCATCTGATGATATGTCGATGACTCCGAAAAACTGGCTATGTGATCAGCCCGGAGTTTGAAACAGGCAAGCATGAATACGGCAAAATAGCTAACAAGAGTCCGGGGGTCGTCAACTCTAATCCCTGCAAAATTAATATAAAAAGCATCTCCAAATAAACCCAATTCTTTAGATCTGTAAAATAAACAATTATTGCATAAAGAACATTAAGTACTTCAGAAAGTTGAATGATCATACCAAGCCAACACTCCCGGCAAAATTTAAAGTAGATAGCTGCAATACTCCAGCAATCATGGCAATGCACACTAGTTTCACTTGGAGCCTGGTCTGGAGGCGAAAAGCTATTCCACGTGGCAACATACTCAATTACCAGAATTGATGCAAACAGAAAAACAACGACAGGCCATAGTTTCTGAATTAAGCGTCTTCTCAAGAGGACACATGCAGCAAGCAGAGCAATATATACCATGGAGATGGCATTCAGCAGAGCAAAACTCGCAAGAAGCAACGCAATCATGTTTATCTCAAGGCCATAGAGATTAAACATATTCTCTACACAAAACTTCAAGTAAATTTTCAACAGATTCTTCTGTGTTTCCAACCTCTCCTTCTTCAATGCTAGAATCCTCCGCCTGTTCCACCTGTGACTCTCTTTGATGCTTCCCCAGAAGTGACCAAATGAAAATCTCCTACTACTGCTACTTTCAGAGCCTCCAGTCTTGGGGTGCAAAAAACCAGCCGCCTGATTATCACGGGAATAAAAGAAAGGCCATGACTTACTCGTTGCCTCTCCTTGTTTCATTGATATAGAAGTGTGATCAGTCGATGATGGGTTTTCACCATTAGAACTGGAAACACTTGCAGTACTGTCTTCTGAAGAGACAAAAAGTGGACACGGCTCTTCATATTTTCCTTTATTAATAGTCAAGCCAGGTGTTCTTTCTAGCCAACGAAATACATTGTACTGCAGAGTACAGGCAGCAACAACCAGCACTTTTCCTCGTAGACCTGATTCTATACCCCAAAATCCAGGTTCATATACACGAAGCCCCAAGTAGAAAGACAAGTCGGCATATTTCTGCCCAGGGAACATCTGAGCTTGCATACCCCACAGTTGGAAAAGATACTCCGCAGACATCAGAAATCCAGTATAAATCAGAAATGATTTGGATGGTATTGAAGAAGACTTTGGGAAGGTTGTGCAAATCACAAGGCCAAGGAGATATACAAATCCAAACACACTAATTGGAGATAATGACGCATAAAACAATGCGGCGAACAAGATCTTCTGACCATGCCAGACCAAAAATCTCTGAAGAAAACCAAAAACTCCAGGATGAAGCAAACTCGAATGACTAGGAATGTAGTGTCCACTCTGCCTCCTTTCGTAGCTGTAAAGTTGCATCACAATCAACACAGCAAGAGATTCCCAGACATTATCTAGCAATGGTGCTTTGGAATTGTAACCCAAATAAAAGTAGAGATCAATGAATCCCGATAACCAAAGCTGCAAGCTAACAAAGCTACTTAAGCAGTAGATAAACATAAACACCAAAACTGCATATGCTTTCAAAGGGAACCACAAGCGTCTCTTAGTTTCTTCAAACAGTTGTCTTCCAGTAATCCAGAGCAAGAGAAGGAAAATATATCCAAACGATACATAATTGGGTTTGACCAGGTATACACTTATGAGAATAGTGATGAAAGCAATGTATGTTCCATATGATCGGTACATAGACAGGAACTTTTGCCCAATTGCACTCAGAAATGAAGCAATATGTCTCTCTGAAAAGAAAAATTAGTGAATCTTAAGCATACAATAAAAGAATCGATAAAAAAACAAACACAATAGAAGAATAAGACGAGGCAAAAAGATGTGTAACTTAGAATTCATAGCATGAAAAACTACTCCTAAAGCTACCATGATTAAAAATGGTCGTATAAACTTACTGACTAGAGAGATAATTGCCTAAAACGAAGAAAATAAGATTGAATCTTCACAACTTGAGCCAGTTATCTGGAAACTATTCCATGAAGTTGACACCTGCTTTTGGATCCACTAACTGGTCAAGAAGATTTATGTTACAGTGCTTGAAAACAATAGGACCACGAAATTAATCTGATATGTTTAAATAATTTTATGGCAACTACATTTAAGGAAACCTAATTGGCATGCATGCAACTGCCAGAACAGCTAACTGACAACGGAAGCCTTACATATGTGATATGTCACTCATACAAATGTTTACTTCAAAGACAAGAAGAGATTGCTATACCATAAGTAGTATTATCCTGGCTATAACTTGAAGATGGAGACGAGTAGACCGACAAGAGAACTGATTTATTGAGACCAGCTTTCAATATGCTAAATCCAACCGGAGGGCACGGTGTGTGACGTACAATTGCTGAGAAGGAAAACAGCACCTCAAAACCATGGTTATGGATAGCACAGAAGCAAGCAAGCAAGGCTATCTCCAAGAAGTCCCAAGAGCTTTCAGACCTTAGGAGACCTGCAAGGATTCATACAGAGAATTATCAGTGAGAACATTTCCCTGATCCCTTTTCCTCTTTAATCCAAGATCACCTAGAAACTAAGTACGAAAAGGAAACTGATCATATAAGAATTTAATAGAACCTGAAAAATACAGAAAGAAAGGCGTACCTAACTGAAACAGAATTTCTCTGCTCACAGAGCCTTCCCATTTTAAGGAGTTTGACACCAGATCGATCTCAAGAATGTAGAGAAGTGCAAAATGAACTTCGCATAGAAGAATCAAGGACTTGCGTATCTTTCTGTTGATGTCGTGGCTCAATAGATACATAAGGAAGAATATGACTGAAAGATAAATCCATTAACATACATTATCATGAACAGTTTATTTCGCAAACACATACATGAATCCTTGTTCTAAAAGATAAATGGGAGGAGAATATACATACCATACACGGCATGGAAAAACCCAGGTTTCATGGCGATGAGGAAAATCAGTGCAAGCATAATAGCCCGTGAGCATTTCCGCAATCCCCAAGCAATGGTGGCGACGACCAACACCTTTGTTTCTTCATCAGCTGTGATTGATAATAATCTCAGTCGTTAGAAATAGTTCTCAAAATTAAATAAATAGCAGAAGATTGAAAATGCCACCTAAAAATAAGCACGAAATAAACTAGCTTGCCAAAGAAAATAGTGGTCTTATGCTTTTCGCCTTCAAAATCACACAGTACATAAACGTTATCCAAATTCCTATAAAATATATTTTGACAGTGTTAATTCTTAAATTGTCTTTGATGGTTTCAAGTCACATGGTGCAGAATAGATTAAAGTTTGATCGCAAATAGACAAATACACCCATTTTTCTCAACTGTAAGGTCCTGGCAAGCCTGGAAGTTGGAAAACATTAGGTAACTGGCTTTGCAGAACTGTATGTGAGGCCATTACCTTCAGTGTAAGATCTGTCATTGGAAGATCTAGAACTTTCTTCAGACAGGTACAAAAAAACAGAGTTGTTTACAAGATTACCCAATGCGACCAACATCCCCAAACCAAACTGTGCAAGCAAAAAGAATCCAGGTATAGTATAATGCCAAAGTCCCACCATCTCCCAGATTTTCATGTCCTGTATATTTACGACACTAGTTGTTTATATACGTCTTAGTTACTTAAAGCAGTTGAAAATTTGCACATAGAAAAGATATTACCTTTCCAACCTTAGTGTTCAGAAAAGAGAATGCCACATTGAATATGTACGTACTGACAGCCCATAAGAGTATAAATACGAGAAGAAGGCCGTTTAATCTGTGCAACCGGAACAATGACGGGAAGGCATAGATAATGTAACCAACATATGCAAGGAGACCAAAAGCACACAAGCTCGCAAAGTGAAAACTCCAGAATGAGAGAGCAAACAGAGAGACCTGGCAATCATCAACACAAATAAAAATAGAGTGTGACTATTTGACCATAATATGTTGCTTTAGCTGACACATATACTTTGAGACCACGAAAAAAATTTATACCGGAAAGCCATACGTGAAGAAATTAATGCTGAAAGTCTTAAACACAGCACCTCTCAGTAAAACATTGGTGTGCCTTACACCGGCCCTGAAGATTTGGAAGAAACGAACACATTACGTTCAATGTAAATATAATAAATTTAAAACGACTAATCTTGTAGAGCCCAGCCAAGAGAACATGCATTTAATTGTGTGAACTAGCGGTGTCTGCTGTAAGAGAGTGCTAAGCTTTACCCAACCCTCATAATTTATGCTAGCAGAGAACTACAATTTGGTCCAACTGAATACAGTAAGGGTTCAACCAGCTTCTCATTTTCAGTGTCACCAGAAAATTACATGATACATTATAAAACAGGGAGTATCACCCAGTCGGATTATACTTCTATGAACCAAAGACCAGGGAGTATCACCCAATTTACAATTATAAAACAAATCAAATCATGTGAGCGTATTCACCCAAGCTTTTCTTTTCCGCTTCAGAGTCACAAATAATTAATAAAAGTCAGAAAAATTTTAACAGACAAATTAAAATTTCCCTTTAAACACTGAAATACTGTGTCAAACACAGCAGCGCTTAGTTGGAAGAAAGCAAACAAAAATCCACATAAAATACCTTGATTCTCGAATAAAAAATGAATATTTTGGAGGAAGAAGCCGTTCTGCCAAGTTATTGTCACTCGTAGACATGATAAAGTCCATATCCTCAAGGTCTGACCTTACATAAGATAGCTGCAGTGGCAGAAAGACAGAAACGTCAGCCTATTGCAGATATATTGATAATAAAGTGGTAACATGTAAACAGGTAAAGGCTGATAATTCAATTACCACATATTGACAGTTGTTCTGAGAAACTGTCGTTCAATTATATGGTTCAGTAATAGAAATTACTCATTTTACACTTGTGAGAGAGAAAGTAATAGTAATCCTAGAATAACAAAAGACATACCATGATGTAGAACAACAGAAGGAAAAGTCCAGAACAAATATCAGTGCCTTCAGTTTCCACGGAGATTCTGAATAGACCTATAAAGCTTGCTATCCATCGAATCATATCAGAAAATTGAAATGGTAACTGATAGAGGTAAAGCAGGACAATGTTGAATCCTGCGTAGATATAAAGAACTCTCCACCACCTTAACAAAACAAAAAAAAACAACTGAAATTTCAGAAAAGCAGGGTTAGGAAGTACTAACTTTGCGTGATCGATTAATTTATCCACCTGAAAAGTCCTGAAACGTTGCTTGTCAAGGACCAGTCCACAAGACCGGCACAGCTGCCAATAAAAAATGGCAAAGAAACCCATGATGGATTGCAGATTCCCACTGCCAATTGAACTGCTGGTAACAACAAGCAGGAGGCAACCCTAAGATGACTTCCTGAGTCATAACCGGTGATATAATGTCAAACGAAGTTGATGTCAAAACAGAAAGATAAATAAGTACCAGATAAGAACTTATTCTTCTTAACTACATTACTTCACCAGATGAACACATAACGAAAATATTTAACAGTAAGTATTTGGAAAAGTCATATGGGACTCCTACATTACTTACAAACCTAGTTGTTCGAAAAATTCTGAGAAGTGCGACCACCATGTACCCCGCCATCGAGCGAAGCCAAATCTACTACTGTATATGTCAGCTAAAGCAACTAGTGATGTTAGTAGTTGTAAAGCCAAGAAATACATAACAGTGGGGTTTCTCCAAGACTTCAATCTGCAGAAGCAAACACAAGAGTCTATGAACTACGAAGTAGTTATTTATATGGCAGTAAGGTGAAGTAAATAAGGAGACTAACTCTTACATCATAAGGCCAATAACCGTTGTCCAGCCAGTATCTGATGTATCCCAGTCTTGACCTAAAGCAGCCCAAATGACAAAGTACACCACTTGAGCAAGAAATACTGCGAAAGAAAAGATGAAAATGGGCCATAATAGCCAATGCCTCCTCTGAAAACGGTATCCTTGCAAAATAAAGCAAGATCCAATGTAAGTTTGAGAAAGTAAACATCAGCTTATCAACCATAACCGATAAAAGCGATCAAAACCGAGAATGGAAAAAAAAAATTCTAGGCTAACGCATAAATCCAGGCTAATGTAGATGTTAGCCTGAAACCCAAAATCAAAGATCCAAGATATAGTTATTACAATAGAAACATTGGAGTTGGAACTATTTATGAGATCAGAGACAAGAGGCATAATCAGAGTGTAGATAAGGAGACTTGGAAATTTTCTTACCAATTTCAGGTGCAATATAGTGGAGGAGGAGGAAAGCTATCAAATCAACAAAGGATATCACACTCCAGTTAATAAGTGCAGCTGTGACAGAAGGGTAAATAGTTCATTAGGAAAATAGAAGCTCATGTATCTCTGAGAAATGATAAATCTCTGCGCTGGAACACCCTTCAAATCCAAAGCAATAATAAAAGAGAAGCAAGATTTCAAGCCACAGTGTGGTGGAGAGAGCAAAACACATATGCAACCATTGTTTGACATAGAAACACTAGGGTCATTCAAATTAATAAACTTAATATAACATCCTTGAATCTTAATAGAATAGGTAGAGGTATTACATAGTTGAAGTGTAGAAATTTATCATGAATGACTAAAACAGTGAAAGCTCAAGAGAAAGAGGGTTTCTGTTGATTTGCGTCGAGAAAAGGCCAAACCGGAGTATTAGGTAGCACTAGCAAACTAAGGGGTTTTGTGCATTTCGTTGAGTCATTGTTTAATTGAATCCTCGAGCGTAAATCTTCAACCATTATGAGTTGTATTCGGATGCAAGTTAGATGCTAAAATCATACCTGCCAGAAGTAGCGAAGGCAACAAGAAGCCCACCAAAAAGCTCGCCATGAGAAGTTTGTCCTAACGATCACCATATCCCTATTCTCATCGAGTTCAATAGATCGCGAATTCTCAAAGTTAAAATTCTGCTGAAGATTGAATATGGCGTGAGTTTGAAGATGGATTGGTAATTAAGAATTGGAAACTGGAAATCTAAATCCAGAAGCAAAAATCTTGTAACTTAGAAGAAGGAATCAAACGAAAGATCTTTTTGGCAATATATTTTTTTTTTGGTCACAAATGTTACAAATGAAGATCTTGCCCAAGAAGACAGCAAATAAGATAAAGCATAAGCCCTTCACATCAAAAAAAAAAAGAGAGGATAAAGCATAGAGGGCCCCTATTGTTAAAACAGAAAAAGGTTCTAAATCCAAATAAAAGGCCCAAATTCAATATAAAGGCCCATGGGGCCAGACTAAATATTTTTAAGCCAAGCGTGAAAGCTAACAGGGTGGAACTGGATAAAAAGTAAATGGGCCAGACCCAAATTAGATCTTGACTTAGGCCTGGTCCAATAAGTATTGTTGGAGGGCCTTTCAACCCAAGATTAGAAATAGCTAAACCAATCCAAACCGACGTGGGCACGGTTCAACTCACACAGCTCCAAAATTTGGAATACCGGAATTCGGTTATTATGAACCGGTTCGATAAAGCCAAGCCATTGAATCAAGTCCAGAGTTTTTTCTCTTATCGGGTGAGATTGGAGGAGAATGAGTTGGTGCTTACACTCTCCGTCTCTCTGCAGCCATGGGGGGATCTTGTCAATACCTCTCAGTTATGGTTTTCGCCATAAAAGATCAACTTTCCGGATTTTCGCGGCTGCTGACGGATTGGAACCCAAAAAGGAATCTAATATCGATATGAAACCGCAGCAACCTCCTCTTCCTTCCTCATCGTCTTCGCCTTCTGCTCTCGGCAAAGACTTGAAAAAGGTGCGACTTTTTCATTTAAAATTCTTAGATGCCCTCATTTTTCAGTCGAGGTACTGGAAAGGAGCACGTATGTGCAGAGAATTTGTCTTAACTTCTTAGCAAAATGCACTCTTCTGTTAGTTTACCTTTTGATTGGTCCGTAGTGCTTGAAGCTGTTGAAAGAGTTGCACAAGCTAATGAATTTTCAATTCAAGCAGGTTGTTAATAAGACTGCGGCAACCTTTGCCCCGAGGGCATCCACCGCCAGTAAAAACCCAGCTGTCCCTGGAACTACTCTGTACAAAGTTTTTGAGGTTCAAGGTTATGCATCAATGTTGGCGGGAGGGGTTCTTTCTTTCAACCTCCTATTTCCCTCCAACGAACCTGATATATGGAGGCTGATGGGAATGTGGTCCATTTGGATGTTCAGTAAGTCGACTTCCCAAGTTTCCAACTTAGTTCTAAGCTGCAAATGCCGCTAATCCTTCTACTTATTTTATATATGTATATTTATAGCTATTCCTTCTCTTCGAGCACGAGACTGTCCAAGTAAAGAGAAAGAGGCTCTTAACTACCTATTTCTGATCATCCCGTTGCTCAATGTTGCTATACCCTTCTTTTGGAAATCCTTTGCTCTTGTCTGGTCTGCTGATACAATTGCCTTTTTTGCAATGTATGCCTGGAAGGTATGGCTCCTTCAGAATTGGAATGATAATTATTCAGCCGATTTTTGTGGTAACTCACAATAGTTTTCTTTCACTTTTTGCCTCTTACTATAGCTTGGATGGTTGGAAAGAACAGAGTAGGGTACTCATTATGTGATTAGAAGAATGGCGATTCTTTGTCTTCTCTTCCTTAGAACGATTCCTCATTCAGCTTCTCTGTAAAAACATGTTAGGTAAGTGGGTTTAAGGCAAAAGAATGTGAACATTACTCGATAAAGGAATATGAGCAAGCCCCTTTCTTGTAAATCATAGAGTTCTGTGATGAAATATTCAACAGAAGTGTGAGTACATATACGTTTCTTTCTCTAGAATACAGCTGGTAACTCTGAAAGAAAAATAAAAGAATTGAGTATATGGATAACTCTTAGCATTACAGTGTCTGTTGGTTCTTCTTCTATCCGACAGAGAAACCATGAAAAAAGAAAGACACTCATGTGTTTGGTTCTAGACTAAGCTTTTTCTCATCTTCTCATTTAAAAGGGGCCTCAGACGTCTGTAAGGCTGTGGTGGTTTTCCTGCGTCAGGCTGAGTGATTTGTTGCTTATAGGGCTCGGCGCACTCAGCATGTTCTGTGTTCCCTTATTGCCTTATTGGTCAGTTTGTTCCTCTCAGGCTTATCTTCACTCATCTCTTTCTCTCCCAATATTCCTAGTTTAGCCACCACAAATCTAAACAGCCGATGGCAAATGCCTGGAGGTTGCAGAGAGCTGCTGCTGTCATTGTCCGCTCTTCTGTGCATTTTTTCAAGAAGAAGACTGAAGAGATTTCTTTTCTCTCCATGATTCTTGTCATATATGATGAGTAATATGTTGGGTTAGCTTTGATTATACGCTAGTGAGATGGTGAAATTGAGCCAGTGGTAGCTCTGTGTTTATGTTGTTTCATCCAGTTGAATTAAAAAAAAAACAAGAAAAAAGAATCTCTCTGCTTTCTTCCTATTCACACTCTTTTGCTTTGATCCGAAAAGCAATTGCAGGAATTTATTTCAAGTAGTTCAAAGTTCTGTGCGCAACTTCCCTGTGTAAATAATGTAATAACAGCAGATGTAACAAAATATCCTAATCTTCAATCTATATTGAGTTAACCAAATTGAAGGAAAGAAAAATGTTAGGAAGGAACAAGAAATACCCCACCGAATTCAAGAATCAAGTATGTAACCAAAAGACTCGTAAAACAAAAAGAAAAAGGAAAGAGTTTCCGTGTGTGACACATTCCGACTCAGCTCACTCCTATCTCCGGCGACAAGGATTCACGATTTGCCACTGACTTCGCTGACGACAGGAGACGCAGCCTCTGGACACGCGGTGGGAGATGCTTCGTTGGTTTTCTTGACGCTGGCGGTGTCCACGGCAAGAAAACTCCAGTTCCGGCGTCAAGCCTCTTAGGAGCCGGAGCTAGCATCACCATTGGAGCTCTGACCATACCGTAAGCAGGGGAAGCTGGGGTTCCTGGTCGCCATGGAGTGACGGGGTTCATGGTGGGCGGAGGCTGGACATTACTGGACTTTGGTTTGATTGTGAAGAAGGTGATTGCTACTCTTTTGTTGGACGAAGGACACATTACATGCCTAGCCATATCTGCGCTGTTACCCCTCATCACTAGCAACGACCTGTGACATTCTTCTGATTAATAACAAATCTTGAATACAGTCAACATGGCAGTTAGGGAATATATAAATGGAATGTTTCCATTACCCTTCCTTTAGTGGGAGAGTGAGTGAGCCTCTGAAGTTACCATCCTTATCGACCCCAAGTCTGTGCCCAAACACCATGGTCGATTCAGACAAGACAAGAGTAGATATGGGTTGATCCAAGTGAGGTGGTTTCTGAAATGGTTGAGAGTGTTCTTCCTGCAAACAAATCACAATCCTTAGCAGGCACTAGGCAGGATGGAGAGATATTGTTCTGGAAATGGTAGTGTAAGTACCTCGTCGAAGAAGTTGATCACACAGCCATTTGGTCGTTTGTATTCAGGAATGAGGCGCCATTGAAGAAGATGGTCGATCACACTCTGGATAAGAATTGGGATAGGTTCCACTAGAAGCACAAGGTCGATAGTTATTAGAAGAGGTTAATAATTTGTATTACAAAAAAATGTTTACGGAAAGAGATACACCAAGTCATCGTATTTTAATTACCAGAGTGCTCATTCCCAAAAATTGGTACTCCAAGTTGAATAAGCTCTCTTTTGGTTCCTTTGGTGTTCTTGTTGAACAGAACAAATGTCTCCCCTGCATTTGAGAAGATGGAAACTTGTGAGGTTGACAAGAATGAAATTAAAGATGCAAAAATCAAAGTGAAATGCACCTGAAAGTTGGTGATTCCGACCAGCCTCTCGGAGCTGATACGCAGAATCCAGAAGCTTGGAGAGTTGAGTTCCAGAGAAGACATTTTCATACAGTTTTAGCCCTTTGACAACATTGGCCTGCCACGATCAAGCACACCGTCTTAATTAGTCTTGGAAAAAATGAAGCAACTTCGGAGATTACACCAAACGATATACATATAACTATACAGATATATAGTAAGATATGATGTATGATGGAATAAAATGAAAAGTTTTCAAAGGCTTTTAATTTGGTTTCAGTTACTAAACAACTATCAAACCTCAGATGTATAAAAGCAAGCACGTGTGCTTGGTTTCGTATCATCAAGTCTGGGTAAAGAAGAGGATGGAGGATGTGTTTTGAACTTGCCGTATGTCCTCGAACATATTCTTTGGCTGAAAAACGCTTAGACTGCTTGAGGAGGGATGGTCGCAATTCACATTCTTGGTCGTGATTGCAACAGATTGTGATGGTTTCATTATCATCGACGTGGTCTTCTTCCCGAGAGCCTCCTTCAGTGATGTCGCTAGAGGGAGAATCATCATCGATATCCATGGCTGCTGCTGCTGCTTTGTCATGATGAATGCATTTTTTAAGAGTGGCTGATTGAAGCTCGAGGGTGACTTGAGAGATGGAATGGAATTTCTGCATATGGAGCATTGGAATCCAGTTGAGCCTCCGGCGATGAAGAGCTGCCATGACGGGCTCGTATTGAGGCAAACCGTTGGAGCTCTGCATAAGATGGGCGCAAAGGGCATCGATAATGGCGTTGGCCGCAGCAAACTCGCCGCGAAACCAGGTGATCAAGACGTCTTTGGCCGCGGAATCAGACAAAAGCTCAGGAGGAGAAGGCTGAGGATGATTCTTGTGAACAAGCGGTTCAGCCATCAAAATGTGATATATGGATGGATCAAAACAAAAGGAAGAGAGGGAGGTTTAAAGGTTTAAGAGAGAGTAACTAATAAGAATGAATGGAATGGTGTTGTATCTTTATATATAAGATAGTCGACTCCATTGTTTGTAACCTTACTGTTATTATTATAATTGAAATGGAATCATGCGTAGACATTACAGTAGTACTATTTTAAATCAATAAGATGTATTTCCACATGAGTCATGTGACATGACAATGCCCCCGGCAAGCATGAGCCCTCTCGCTCCAGGGAAAAGACAAAATCCCATTTCCATATCCGACGCCGTTTCAATCCCACAACAGTTTGCATTTGGGGTTTACAAGTACGTACGTACGTAGGTAAGTCACAACTAGAACTCAGCTGGTCATTGGTATCTTCTGTTTTGACATAATTATTTCCATATCATCTTCTACGCTTTACTAGTTACAGTACGTGTAACCTCATGACCTGCTATAGCAGGGCTTCTTCTTCTTCTTTTCTATTTTTCACGTTTTGTCATAATAATAATAATAATAATAATAATAATAATAATAATAAACTATAGTATATTAAATGTGTTTCTGAATCAGCTCAGCATTGAACTAACCATTAAAATAAATAAATCAAGAAAGCCTTTGGATTGTTCTCTCTGTCACTGAGAGGTCATTGATTTGTTCCTAATATTTCGTGCTTGCCTTTTCTGATCAAGCCCCATTGACGAATTCGAGTTTAACACACAAATCATTTTGTATTATAGTTTTGCTGGCAAAATAAATAAATACTAATTGTGAATCGGTCATGAGTCATGAGTCAGCTATCGTGCCACCGTCCAGTGATCATCATCGCCTGCACAGACTCGACTACTTGCTCCATCCATCCAAGCTAATTATTTATTCCTTTTTTCTTTATAAAAAATTTGCTAGCTGTTTTTTTTCTTTTACAAATAACCAACTGATTGCTCATTATACGACAAAGGAAACAATACATTGTCTCACTCTCCATGTGAAATTTGCATTTTAAAACAATAATTTATAGGCATGTTATAAAATAAAATTATTTTTATTTTTATTAAAAGAAACTTTATTTGTGGTCAAACTTATATAAAAAAAGAAAAGAAGAGTGGCGATCTGACTTGTCTATATTATCGAAATTTATAATACAAAACGTCTTCGAGTTTTTTCTATAGCCACTTTGGCAAACGTCAGATTTAGTTGACAAAATGGCCGATCATATAAATTGTTTATTGTAATTAAGAGCAGTGGATATTATTTCGTGAATCTGGATTCAAACTTGACTCTTGATCTTCCAAAAGGTACATTCTCCACTTTATTATACAACATGATCAAAAGAAAAACAAAATCAGTATAATTTAGTAGCTTGTATATGTTTAACATATTAATTTAGAACATACACATTATATATATAATTAATTAATTAATGTGTATGTAGCTTATATAGGTTTCGAATTTAACGAGGAGAGATTCCAATTACCAAAGACTACATTGATGTTCTTAGAAATGTAGTTGGCATTTGAGAATTATTTTTCAAAATTAGAATCATTTCTCTCTCTTGCTCTCTCTCTCTCTCTATATATATATATATACAAAATAATGTAGGCACAAACAATTATATATGTGATGCATGTTAACTAACACATACTACGTGTTAAGACAAGACAAGTAATTTGATTAAAATAAGAAAACGAAATCTCAACTGAATATGCCTTTTTCTGATTCAGAGGGTTCTGCAATAATGGTATTAGTTATCCGGTTGGCATTGAATTAGACTTATTATTATAAGAAGAAAACCCAATTTGTTAATATTTTGTGTTGTCAACAGAAATAAAAACCAGTTATTATGGTTTGAAGATGAATATTCAGTAAGTAAGAAGAGGTCGTGTTATTGTTACGTACGACAAAAACCCTCTTAACTCACAGGCCCATTCGAGCCCATTGGGTTCCTATTATTATACATAACGGATTTAACGGACGTGCCTGTTATTCCATTATTCGAAGAAGCTTTCTCATTTCTTCGATTAGCGAATTCGTATCGAAACACGTCTATGACGGCCCATTTAGAGCCCATATGATCATTATCACTTGTTTGCTTTAAGAGATGAAGCCCAACTGACTAATATTAGAGTAAATTATTTAAATCATTATTGAAAGTTGAAACATATTCAATGGACTTGTCAATACAAACCACACCACACATACATACATACATACATATATTTAAGATTATTCATTCATATAATTTCGAGGAAAGTCATCAACGGAAAGAATCGTAAGGTGGATTAGCACGAGCGATGGTGGAAGAAGATCTAAGATTCATCTTTGCCCTCTGCTTCTTAATGTACTCAGAGAACTGATCTGATGATTTTCCACTGCTACTTATACCTTCGTGAGAAATAGGGACATGGTGACGATGATCATCTGCTTCACTTGTCTCCCACGCATCGTCCTTTATCATATCACCCAGATTCGTCATTGCCCTTATCTTCAGCTTCGCTTTCTTTATATAATCTGTGAACTTCTCGTCTGTTTTTACCGTCGTCTCCACTCGACCGATCACCGTCTTCTTCGGTTCCATCTTTGTAATGGGTTTAGCTGCATGATTCGATGTCTCTGCAAATTTGACGCCAACAACATCATCTGCTCTGTGGCTTGGTGGAGGTCTGTTGGAGATGCGACGCACGGTTCGGACAGGACTCGTCATTGCTCTAAAGATCTTCTCACACACTCTGTTTGCTTGCTTTTTCTTGCTGTTACCCTGTGAGTTCTTTGCCATAGAATATAGATTACGATTAAGAGAGCTTGTGGAGTAAGTAAGGGAAATCGAGTGATGTGTGCAGAGAAGATGGTGACATTAACCAGGTTTTTATAATGCAAAATCTAAAAGGTCCTTTCATCATTTATTAATTGCAGAATAACGTGTTTCAGAATGCAAACGAGTGAGAAGAGAAGAAATTAAGGGAAAAGAAAAGAGAAAAGTTTTACAAGTTTTTCAAAAAAGGAAGAGTGATGTTCGAAAGGGATCAGATTCTGATTACACTCTGTTTCTTTCTTCTTCTTCATTTCCATCTTCTTTTTATATTTTCCCGAGAAACTATGATCGAATCAGCAGCTGTCACTAGTAATAGTAACACACCAATCTTCCAATTATTACTATAGCTTCTCATCATTAGTTAGGCCACTTTCCATTTGCTTTTGCTAACTTATTTCAATCCACGGATATGCTTTCTCATTATTCTTTCTCTGCAAATTAATGCCAAGTTGAATCCCTTCTTTTCGGAGTTCCACAATGTTATACTTATATCACTTTACCAATCAGAATGAATCTATCTACCAATCACATGCTTTCATTATATAGGAAATCTATTTAATCTTGGATTTCTAGAAACAATAGTATTTCCTAAAGCACATATTAAAGTATTTGTAACTTTATAGCGACATTTGCAGTGCGTAATGCCCGCATGTAGTACGTAATAAATTACTACTCTATATATATACTAAATAAAAGTAATCCGTGTATGTAAACTTACACATGTCAAGTTGCATGTGTTACATCTCGAATGATTCGTTTTCTATTAAGCAACTTAAACATCTAAAATGATTTGATCGGAAACGACTACAAGATAATAAAACAAACACCAATGGTTACAAACATGCAAATATATTTATAGGATCAGAAAAGATCATGTTAATGTTCGTACATATGTTCACAGGATCATAAACTTGTCGTAGCCAAAGATTATTTAGTATGCACTGGATATATTTTGTGGAGAAAGCACGCCAATTGTTGTGACAGGGTCATTTGGAACACTTGCCCAAGGATATTCTCATGTCGATGGGGGCTTAACTGTAACATTCCAAAATTTACAAGATTTGAGTGTTATTATTAAAGTAACCGGGGTAATTGTTGATATCAAAAAGTTTAAGGGATGCGAGTGTTATTTTTATAAATCTAAGGAGCAGGGTTGTAATTTCAGAGGTGTGATGTTACAAATACAAAGAAATAGTATTAGATAAAACGTTAAAAGAGGGTTTTTCGTCGGGATTCTCTCCGGCGTCGTTTCATCATCAGACTGACGTCGGTTAACTTTTTGATTATCCCCGACTATGCTACACTCTTTCTTCCACAAGTTCATTTTCTCATCCGTTGTTCACCTTAATCGCCTGGTAAATTGCTCTCTTCTTCTCTCATCCATTGGGTTTGGTTGTGTGTTGCAGTTCTGATTTGTGGTTTCTGAATTGAGATTAATGTGATAGATATCCCAAATTTTACACTCAGTATCGAGATATCAGTCAATCAGTCAGGGGCTGTTACATAGGATAAACAAACCCTCCCCTCACTCTCTACAGAGACCGACGAAGCTCAAGCTCAACTATGGCTGTGGCGCTAACGTTCGCATCTCCTCTCTTCACCGCTCGCCCTGTTTCCGCTAGGAAGACGCTGACTACAGAGCCCTCGATTTCTACATGTAAGTTTCTCCTTGCTCCAATTTCATTTTTTGTTCCTCTAAATTATCCTGTCGATTTTTCAGCCAAATTCCTTAGAAGATGCTCCGGAAAGAAGGAAGTGCTTCTAGAAGGAATGCCACCGGAGTATTACGATGACGTTCGTCTCCTCTCATCCACTTACTTGGTTTCTGTTTTTTCTTTGTTGTTCTCAATTTCTGAGTCGGTTGGTTTTTGAATACCAGGAATGGCAAGCTCAACAGAGAGAGAAGACTAAAGAGCTGCGGCGGATGCAGCTGGAGGAAGAAGAAGAAGAAGAGAGAAAGATCGAAGAGTATCGTGAAATCGGCATGAGATTGAAGGAATTTCCTGAGGAAGACCTAAGGAAAGCCAGAAAGCTCGTCTCCAGCTTCATCAGAGCTGCGGAGGAAGTTGAAGAGGTTAAACTCCCCCTTGTAGATAGATTGATACTGAGGACTTTAAGTCGAGTCTCTTTCAAGTCTTAACATATACGTAGAATTTGTGTAGAGGATAGAAGAAGCAGCTGAGAAAGGAGAACTTGACGAGCTTGTCCTCATGATCATATGGAACCGGCTTGACCTTGCTCGCCGCGATGTAAGATTTGTTCCTTGTCATAAATGGTCAAATCTATCCGTTTCCATGAGTTAAAGGTTCCCTTAGGTTATGTGGTCATGTTGTATTAGCGTACGTCCTCACTCCTGTCTTACTTTCAGGATGAGAAGGATGCCATAAGAAGTCTTGATCTTTTATATAGAAGAGTTGAGGTAATTGCTTCTCTGGATTATTTTATATGCTCTAGGATCTTGAACTGCTGATGCTTTATATCAGCATCTTCAAACTTACTCATTTGTGTAGGGAGATGCACAAATCATATTAGTCATAGAAATATGGCTTACTTACTCCGCTATGATCCTTTTTGGGATTAACCCTAACGTTAAGACACGAAACTTGATCTTAGAATTAGGGTTCCGGGCTACCTAATTAGGTAGGAGAGGATAAGGTGAAACTGAAAACTTATATCGGGTTGCGTGTCTCTCTATCCAGACAGAGATCTTAAAACGGCAAGCAAGCCCTGCAATGAAACTGCTGAATGATCTTCTAAACATGCATGATGGTTTTGAAGACGCCATTTGGCTGAAGGACTGCAGAAAACGAATGGCTGAGACCTTCCCACGAGAAGATCCCTTCAGCATCTTAATGCCACCGGGATTCGACATTGATATGGTGCGTCATGTTGTTTTTTTTTTCCTCATATGAAAAATAAGAACCTTTGAACAAATAGTCATGCATGCTGTGTTTGCAGCATCAAGGACTGTTGCGACCCCCCATTGAGACTGACATGGACAACACCCTTCTGAGAGTAGACTTTGTCAGAGAAGTGGATGCATTGCTACAGGAAGTGAGAATAGAGGAAGACGCTGAAGCTGGTAAAAGAGGAGAAGGGCTAGATCCTGAAGCTATAGCAATTAAGTTTAAGCAGCAGGAGAAACAGCGAACCATCCGTCAAGTTGAAGCCATTCTTGATTTGGCCATTAACTTGAAATGGTAAATAGGTAACATGAATATGAATATATGCTATAATTATAATTTATAGACAGACTTTAGAGTCTAGATTGAGACATTGTTTTTATTTTGTTTAGATATAAATGAATCATATAGGTTTGTGGGAACACGACGTTTCTTCATGAATTCTGGACAAAATTTCCAAATCAAAACTTTGTGTGAGACAAGCGCTGTCTGATCGCATAAAATACTCTATTGGCGCTTGGAAGAATTTGCAGACAATCTCTTTGCACATAATCTCCACGATGCTCTCCGTAAGTCTCTCCAGCCTCCTAGCTACTCTCTGCAACTCCTCTGTCCGGACGGTTTCTTGTGCTTGGTGTGGCAATCAACGGTGATAGGTCTGTGGAGGGAGGCAACATTGACGAAATTTGGTTTTTGACTGTGGACTGATATGGAGGGGAGAAGCTTGAGCGTTGAAGGTAGGGTTATAACAAACATGATCCAATGATACAATGACTGATTCCTGGAGCTTCAGATCAATCGATTGTTCAGTTACCGAAAGAACTCGGCTGAACCTGCTGACTTTCGGTTTCTGCCACCCAAAACTTTGCAAAAAGTCTTACATCTTAAATGGGCCATGTTGAGCCACTAATGGGCCATATTGAGCCACCAATGGGCCATATTGAGCCACTAATGGGCCTTAACACTTGGATTTTTGAAGTAGACAGGCAGTGGTTGGTTCACGAGCAGAAAATGCAGCAAGCCAAGGCGCATGTTAACAAGAATCATAGCATCAGTTTTTTTTTTTTTTTTTTTTCTTTTTCTTTGGGGTTGATTTCTAGGTTCCTGTGTGAATCCTCTTCTTCCACAAACGAAAGCGAAACAATCTATAACAATCGTCCTTCTCCTCAATTAGGGTTTACGGCGGGTCTTTTCTCCACCGTCTCGCTGACCCAGCTATTCCGATTCGATTGGGCAGGGGTTTCAATGCCTGCGAATTCATCTGTTACCGAAAACCCTAGACACTCGCAATCTGTTCCTTTCCGCCTTCGATTTTTGCTTTACTTTGAGTGTTAGAATCTCATCTTCTTTTTGTTCCAGTTTTATTTCATGGCTCCGAGCCGCAGGAAAGGCGGTGGTAAGGCTGCCGCCATAGCTGCTGCCTGCCGACAGTGGAAGGTGGGCGACCTTGTGCTTGCCAAAGTCAAAGGTTTTCCAGCTTGGCCTGCCGCGGTATGTGCCTCCCTTTTTTTCGTTATTAATTTTCTGGGTTTCTTCTGTATAGGATGCCTGCTAACTTTCTCCACATGGCTTCGCAAATCTCATCTATCTACGGTTTATATTTGCACGCTTACCTGTTTCTCCGCGTTATTTTAGAAAATATCTTGTTAAGTTGGATCTTTCTTGTCGATTGTCAACTGAGGTTCCAGTTCTCCTGCCTAATAGATATGAAGCTTTTTTGAATGGATCTGGATTTCTTTTCTTTTTATTAGTTGGGATGGGAACACAAATATTATAGTTTTGTTATCGTTTCAGCCGCATCTGTATCAGATACGTAATACGTTTATATTCTTGTCAAGTCATTGTGGTAATGTGCTTAAAATTCTGTTCTCTCTCTCAGGCCTTTCCTATTTTACTTTTATTCTTGGAATTCTTGTCCCTCTGCTTATTGCTGGTTGTGATTTCAGGTTAGTGAGCCGGAAAAGTGGGGTTATTCAAATGATTGGAAGAAAGTGCTGGTTCACTTTTTTGGAACACAACAGATGTGAGCTCTCATCTTTTGCCCTTTACCCTATCATACGTTATTCTGCATATAATTGTACTCTCTGGTTGAATGCTAAAATTCAAGTTTGAATGTTTATTTAGTGTGGAGAAATCAGTAGCCTTGTTTATTGGCTTCATTGTTAGACTATATTGTTAAGGCAAGATGTACTTTGATCCCCCTTACCCCTCTTCCCTCCCAAATGACAGCACAGTTCTAATTTCCACTCATCAATCACGATCAAGGCTGGTTCACAAATCTGGGTTCATTTGATCTGTTTATGTTAATCAAGTGGCAGAGTAATGAATGTATATGTATAATTATGTTATTTCGCCAAGTGTTTTCCCTGTTGAATCATTCACACCTTCCATATGTGTAGTGGGTAATTTCTATATCGCTAGATTGTTGGGAACATTTGCTTCTTGTTGGATAGTTACTTTGTGCTGTTGGGTTTAGCATAGTTATTCAATTTGATTTGGGTTGCATTCTTTTTCCTGCATAGTAGATATATCCTGCCATTTCTGAGGAAACAAGAGTACAGACATGAGTAAGAAGTTTATATAGTTAGATTTTCCTTTAAGCCTTTGGGTTAGTTTATCTTAGATTTGATAGATAATATTGATGAATTCATTGTAGTCTAGAGGGTATTTTGTGAACAACACGAATTCGCAAGAGCCAAATATTGATGAACTGATAAAAGTTGTGATGTAGAGTGCTCAGGGCTCGCATACTGCTCTGCCCTCAAGATCATTGAAAACTATTCTTGTATGTAAACATATGAGTTGGTGACATTTTGTTGTTATTTTACTTTCATATGCAGAGCTTTTTGCAATCCTGCTGATGTTGAAGCATTTACAGAGGAGAAGAAGCAATCACTTTTGACGAAACGTCATGCAAAAGGCTCAGATTTTGTTCGTGCTATAAAGGAGATTACAGAGAGTTATGAGAAGCTTAAGCAGCAAGAGCATGCTGGTGATCCCAAGTCTGCTGAAGATACCACTCTTGGGAGTGCTGTGAATACTTCACTGCTGCCTCAGGTCAGTGAAAATCCAACTGGGACAAGTCTAACACAAATGATGTCTGATCCTAGTCATGGTAGAGATGAATCTACCCTGCTTAATGAGGATGCTTCAGCTGCCGAACAAATGCTAGCTCTGCGTGATAACAGTTTAACCCGTAGCAAAACATGTGATAGTGCAGTTGTTGAAGAACCACGTAAGATAGCAACATATTCTTCAAGAAGAAGAATTGGAGGGACACGATCTCAAAAGTGTGCTCCACAAAAAAAAACAGGTTTAGTTCAGCGTTCTAAAAGTTCGTCAAGGTTGCAATCGGATACCCTTCAAAGCACCATGTTGCAATACAGCGATGGTGGACAGAGTATTAATAACATGGACGATGGAGCATTAAGGAGAAAAAGGATCAGAAGATCATCAGGTCATTTTGAATCAGATGATGTGGTTTCATCAGCTCTAAACTCACATGGAAGTGACGAAGAAATTGCCTCTGAAATTGCGGCAGCTGAGTCTGATAATAATACTAGGAATGAAGGCAATGGCTCAGATTCTGGATCCAAAGTCGAACAAATTGATGCTGGTGGACAATTACATGAAGGAGATTATGAACTCAATAAGGGGCTTAATTTCCAAATTAATACCATGGTTAAGAGAAAGAAGAGAAAACCTACCAGGAAACGTTCAACCACTGATTCTGTTGATCTTCCGGCTAAAGTTGAAGCAGAAGTTGTTGGGGATGAAGCACGTAATAATGTTCAAGCATCACAAATTTCTTTTGAAAGGTTTACTGAGAGGCCTTCTGAAGAGAACGGGGATGAGCACTTACCCCTGGTGAAACGAGCCAGAGTCAGGATGAGTAGAGAATTTTATGGTAATCATGAGCCCAATGGCTCTTCGCAGGTTGAAGAAAGATCACCTAAGGACATTTTGGTCAGTGCAGCACAGACAAGCCCTTCTGATATCATTTCTAGTCATGATACTATTGCAGTTGAAGAATCTAAAATTTTTGAAGTGCCTGCGAAGCACTCAGATGACATTATTAATGTAGTTCCATCCCCTTTAGATAAATCTTCTGGCAGAATGTCTCCGTCTGAAGCTTGCGATCAAACTGTGGGAGAGAAAGAATATGCTATTGGTTGGAAAGAGGTTAGCAAGGCACCAGATGATGAAGCAGCTGGACGCCAGTTTAATCAAATTAGCAGTTCGCCAGCTGGGGAAGCACAGACAGCTAGCGTTCTTGCAGCTATGTGCTCCTGGGATTCACAACTCAGTAAATTGCCAGCTAGTGAGTCTAATCTTTCTGTTGTACAGTGCTGCCAAGTTGCTAAAATTGAAACCTCCTTGGATCCCCGTACTGTGGATTCATCAGCAAACAAGGCCTCTGGAATATGCTCATTAAGCATACCGTCTCAATTTTCTGGCGAGCACAGAAGCCAGGAGCAAGATGTTTGTGATTCATTGGAAAATTGTCCTGAATTTCTAGATGAAGAAAACATTAGAAATGATGCTTGCGTGGGTCAGGTTGTTCAGTCTGAAACCATAGAACATTCTTCGTCTTCTTGTTTAGTGGTGAATAAGCAAGAGACAATTGACATACTGCTGAAAGAAGAGCATGGAAGTCAGGGTGAAGAATTTGCTATTGTTAAACCAGCTCAAACCACACCAAATCCACACAACTCCGTAGCTGAAAGTGATGTGATAGTTGATGGGAGTGAACCTCTGAATGAAACAGGGAATAGCAAATGTGAGGACGCTCTTGAGGATAATGGGCAGCTCAAACTGATGTGAGTCCATATTGTTATTATTTCTTGTACTGTCTCTCGTCTGCTTTTACTCGTTAATATTTTCTTTTAATGCTAGACTCATCGTTAGTATTTCTTTTAAAGCTTGTCTCCATCGATAAGTGTTTTTTTAATGCTACTCTCCATCGTTAGTATTTCTTTTTATGCCAGCTCTCCTGAATATACCCTTGAATTGTTGTGTAGAAGTTGTGTGCGATTCTGACATGTTCTATCCTTAAGCTCACAAGGAGTTTCTTTTGCAGTCCTCAAACATAGGGTGAAGAGAACTAAAAATCTGTCCATAATAGAGATCCAAAAAAGAATTATGTTTCCTATAATTATTATTTATTTTCTTTGTACATTTTCCTCCAAGGGTTGTTCCTTTTTAGAATTTTACTGTCTATAATGAGTTATTTTTTTGTTTGCATATTAAAGTTTATGTATAGAATGTGTGTATGGAGCTGTAGGCAGATACCAGAAAGATTCGGCTTTTGTTATCTTAGTATGTTCTGAGTTCCAATGTTAACACGGTCTTCTGCTTTACCACTGAACTTGTCGACTAAGAAAAGGATCTACCTGTATTTTTTTTTTCAGTGGTGAGACTGATGATCAGAAGCACCAGGTCCAAACCAGCAATTCTGTCTCAGTATCTGAGAACCTTTCACGTGAAAAAATGAGTTTATCTCCTGCTAATATTGCAGACACTCCTGTTAGGGGCACTCCACATAGCAACTCAGTTTACCACATTTCTACCGCAGAAAGTGAAAATGATATACAGAACAACAGTAGTTGCAGCCCAAATGTTCAGTCTGGTGAGAAGAAAATTGTTTGTGATGCCAATGCCAAAGAAGAAGAAAAAATCGAGACAGGTATATGTCAGGGACAGAAAGTTATTAGTTCTGATGTGCAATCCACTCGCGAATCTTTTGAGGATGCCCTTAGTTCATTGGTGAGGACAAAGGAGAGTATTGGCCGAGCAACTCGTTTGGCTATGGATATGATGAAATTTGGTGTTCCTGCAAAGGTAGAAAATATTTCCTTTTCTTTGATTTATGATTACCTGTTTGTTGCTGCGACAAGTCATGTAAAGGGTCAGTTTTTCCAGTTTTAGGATTTGAGATCGTCATTTCTGATGTATTGTTAATATCATATTGAATGATGGATGCTGCATTATTATGAATCATGCTATCGCGTAGGATGCTGTTGACAGCCACCACTTCATAAAGGGTTGGGCAACAATCATTTGTGTTTTTTGGTTCATCTAGTTGATGAAGTATGGGTGAATTAATTTTGCATGCTTAGTGTATTTCGTGAGAGTGTTCTTGTTTGCAGTATCTGTTTATAATTCTTGATGAATCTCCTCAACTAGGCGATGGAGATTTTGGCACATACTTTAGAAAGTGAGTCAAATTTAAAGAGGAGGGTGGATTTATTTTTCCTTGTGGATTCTATTGCTCAGTGCTCTAAAGGTCTGAAAGGTATGTCGTGTGTGCTATGTGTTTTGTTAAGCTGCATTAGTAAAGTTCTAAGGATTGACCGTATAAATTGCTTTACTTTTCAGGTGATACTGGTTGTGTTTATCTTTCAGCCATTCAAGTAATTTTACCTCGCCTATTGGCCGCTGCTGTCCCTGCGGGAGCCACCACACAAGAAAATCGGACACAGTGCTTAAAGGTATGCAATAGATTTTGGTAGCTCTTTCCTATTGTTATTTATTTCTCAACCTTTGTGCTATCTCTATAGGTTTTGAAGCTTTGGCTTGAAAGACGGATCTTGCCCGAATCTATCATTCGTCACCATATAAGAGAACTTGATTCACATAGTATAGTTCCTGCTTGCCTTTATTCTCGACGCTCAGCTCGAACAGAAAGGTCATTGGATGATCCTGTGAGAGATATGGAGGGTATGCTGGTGGATGAATATGGAAGGTTAGATTTTGGGTCATTTGAATCTATATATGCGTCCTTGTCTCTGGATTTGTTAATTATTTCATCTTTGGGTTTCAGTAATTCAACTCTCCAGCTCCCTGGATTTTGCATGCCCGCAATGCTTAAGGATGAGGAGGGATGGAGTGACTCGGAGGGAGGGAGTGAGTCGGATGGAGGGGATTTTGAGTCTGTCACCCCTGAACATGAGTCCAGAATCCTTGAAGAAAATGTCTCATCCTCCACTGCTGAAAGGCATACGCTTATACTGGAAGATGTTGATGGTGAGCTTGAAATGGAAGATGTGGCTCCGGCTTGGGAAACTGGAAATTGCGCACACACTGATCAAGCTGATAATACAATGGCTACTAATTGTCAGCTTGGACAACATCATCGACCTGTATTTGGCACTTCACATCAGCATGCGTCCTTGTCATCTCCACCACTGCCATCTTCATCGCCACCACCTCCACCTCCGGCACCGGCTCCCCCATCACAGCAGCCACAGTGTGCCGTGTCTGATTCCTACTTTAATGGCTATGAAAATAGCGGTTATTCCAACATGCATGTACGTAATTTTTTGTTTTAGAATCCTCTTTCAAGAAACACAATAAAATATCTTGATATGGTCACTTATCCTATTACCGGCCAATATGTAGGGAGATCAGCAGGCTGGTCCTCCTAGGATGAATCCACCACCATCGGGAAACACAATGCATTACCAAGGTCTGGATTCATCTTATAGTTCCAATGTACAACTGACGAATAGCATTCCACAGGCAGATGCTTCTAATTTCCAGCATAGGCCTTATCCATCTCATCCACATCCTCCTCCTCCCCCTCCACCTCCATCACAGCATCAATACTCATTTACAGAGCCTGGACATCTTATGAAGTTGCCTAGGGATCCTCCATCTTACTCCAACAGATCTCACTATGGACCGAATTATGAAGAAAGAAACTTTCCTGATAACCATGAGAGAATGAGGCATGCACCATACGAGAATCAAGAGAATTGGAGATATCGACAATCTTCTTGTTATGGTGAAGCTTTTTACCGTGATACGTGTATATATACACACACACACATATATATATATATATATAGATGTTTTTGAATGGGAAGTCTGATATGGTCATCTTGCAGGTTCGAGATATCAAGGCAAACACAAAGGCCCCTATCCATCCAGTTCATATAATGGTTGTCCTCCGCGTGAGTCAGCAAGGTTCCAGAACCACCGGTGGAATCCTCCTCCTCGCCCATATAGAGACTCTTTTCACCCTAAGCCGCATTCAGAAAGTCCTGTTCCAGTCCGAATGAGAGGTAAGTAGTTTTCTGTTTATCTATAATCCACTCTTGCTTAGAACGATATACAATAGATAGACAAAGGGCCAATTAATTTTCTCATCTTTTATTGAGCCTCGAACAACATTCTTTTTGTGGGATGGTGTCCTAGGATATATAGTACGAGCCATGTTATTTTATTTTATATTTTGTTTGGAATTGTATTGTAGGTAACTTTTGACATATGAGGTTTATTTGGCATTTAATGATGAAGTAAAAGATTTGTAGGCAATAAATCTGAGTGTTATCATTTGTTAATTTGCAGATCCGGGCATGTGGCATCAAAGAAGTGACTAGAGAAACTTGAGAGAGACGGAATATGTTAAAAGAGGAGGGAGGTGTGAAGCAGAAACGCAAGAACACCAAGGAGATGTGGATTTAATAAGAGATGTTGTTGAGGTGAGATAGTGGTATGACAAATAAGTGAGTGTACATATGATATGATGTTTCTTTTGGAAGCAGAACCTCATGCAAAGCAGAAAGTGAGGAGATGGTAAAAAAAAGCCATTTGTAGAGATCGAGAAGTGTTTAGAATATTTCTGCTCTCCTTTNCCTTTTTTTTTTTTTTTGGTTTTTTTTTTTTTTTTTTTTTTTGACCTTTGAGTGTATGATGTATGTATAATCATCTCTTAGAGTAATATTTGAGCTGAATAGTTGTTACTTTGATTATGTGTTTCTGATGCTATTTTTAAACTGGAAAGATTGGGTATACTTTTGTCATGAGTAAATATAGTAAAAAAGGGTTACGCCTCGTTGACAAAATACTTAAGCTTTTCTATTTATATCTAAAAACAGGCAGTAATAATTCAATGAGTAAATATGTACGAAGTAAGAAGAGAAAAGACTTATTTTATATAAAAAAAGAAGGGAAGAGGGAGTCCACACGAACGCGCAGAGAAAGGTTAAATAAAAGGTTGTTTCTTTATCCTGAGAAAGTCTGTCCCTTCAATTGACAGAGAAAGAGAGAGAGAGAGATGGGTGCTTCTGCTTCGGTTCCCGAGAGATCCGTCCATCAATTCACCGTAAAGGTATTCTCTTTCTTCGCATACCAGAGGAAAAGGTTGAATCGTCGCTCTGATTTTATAAATTTCTTGTTGTTATTTGTCTGGTGAAAATCAGGATAGCTGCGGCAAGGACGTGAATTTGAGCATTTACCAAGGGAAAGTCCTCCTCGTCGTCAATGTCGCTTCCAAATGGTTTCTCTTTGGGACTTTTTTCAAATTTTTGTTACTTATTTATCGTTGTTAATCCTTGCTTTGCTTTGTGCAAACAGCGGTTTCACCGAAACCAATTATACCCAGCTCACCGAGCTTTACCAAAAATACAAGGACCAAGGTCATGATTCTTTTCATTTTCATTTTTCTGCAGTTGCAACCTCATCTCTTCTTTGCTTGTTTTACCATTTTATTAGCTCTATTTACCAGGGTTTGAGATCTTGGCATTCCCTTGCAACCAGTTTCTGAGCCAAGAACCCGGCACAAGTCAAGAGGCTCATGAATTTGCCTGTACACGCTTTAAGGCTGAATACCCTGTTTTCCAAAAGGTTGGTAGATATTAAGACGCTTGGAATCACTCACTGTTTATTATTATTATTATATACAGATAGCTCCCGAGAGGCTCATGAATTTATTATTATGCACACGGTAGCTGTGACTTGTGGTCCATTAACACTTACGAGTTGTGATTGTGTGGCATTAGGTACGCGTAAACGGTCAAAACGCTGCACCTATTTACAAATTCCTTAAGGCAAATAAACCCACTTTTCTGGGTTCCAGAATTAAGTGGAACTTCACCAAGTTCTTGATCGGCAAAGATGGCTTAGTGATTGATCGTTACGGTCCCACAGTCGCACCTCTTTCAATCGAGGTATTCATTCTTTATGAACATAAGCTGTGATGTAATGTATTCTCATTGCCATTGTCATGATTCCGTTTTTTTTTTTTTTTGTTTTTGTTTGTTAATGTTTTTGCAAGCAGAAAGACATCAAGAAAGCTCTTGAGCAGGCTTGAAAAACAGAAGACGTGATTTGAAATAAAATCACCGTAATTCTGTAATGTAAATTTGCAGTATTTATGTTAAATATATTTTTCTTCTTTGTTTTCTTTTTTTTCTTTGGAGAAACCAATCACTGATATTTGACGAACTAATTTATTAAAAAAAAACAATTATCTGTGTTGTAATTCTGTGTGTAACGATGAACTTGTAATGAAAATAGCTAACAACACATACGTAGACGTAGGTGTAAAGATATTATGAATATCGAGTCGTCGAGTGGCTTACAAAGTCAACATAATGAGACAAATGAAAAGCAATGGAAGAAAAGGAGAAGTCGAAAACCGAGCGAGACTAGTGGGTTGTATGGGCTGAACCACCGGTCGAATTCCTGGTTTGGCTTTGGGGCCCATCGGTCCATCGGCCGGAGCCTCCAGTGACGGTGCAGGTGTTGGTGTTGTCGCCGCAGCCTTGGACGCTGATCATATGTGAATCAAAATTCAAAACACAAAGAAAAAGCGCAATAGAAAATGATGATGGTATCACTAACTCACCTCCGGGGCTAAAAGCAGACACAGGCGGGGGTGGAGCCAACAAAAACGGAACCGGACCTGCCCAATATATATATATATATATATATGGATATCATCAGTTAATGGAATGGACTAACTGAATTCAATCAATTAGGATAAAACTAACTAACTAACTGAATCTCATTGTATACACAATAATATCTAATAAATAGTGAATACCTGGAGCAGGCAAAGGAGTCCCCGCAGCTGTAAATCATGCAAATGAGTCAACCGTGGGCTTAACAATATAAAAGATCGATACGTAGAAAACATATCGAGGGAAAAGCAAATGAGAAAAACCTCGACACTGAAAAGGTACACCGCCCATTTTGCAGGCACGAGGAAGAGCAAGAGCCAGAGTCCTATTAATGAAGCCAGTAGGGAGCGGGACGTTAGCGGTGAGAGTGAGGCAAGCACAGTCCATTCCGGTGTTGGTCAACGACTTTAAGGAGTCGCAGCAGCCAGCGGTGGGAGTGACGGAGCCACCGCTGCTTCCGGTTATGAAGTTGAGACACGGAGTGAAGGTAGAAATCATGGAAGAGGTGCATGGCGTGCTTATCTGCTGACCTTTCCCTCCCAACATAAAGCTAGACATTATCACTGCTATCAATTTGAAGCCTTCCATTTTTATTTGGGCTGGTCAATTCTCATGTGAAGTTGCATCGTAATCACATGGTTATTCTCTTTTTATATATCATAAAATGGGTGCATTGGAGTTCAACAACTTCCAACTAATATATAATCCTTTTTCTCAATCTCTGTATCAACATACAATTTTTTTTTTTTTTTTTTTTTTTAAATATCTCAATTAACTAAAGAGAAATCCAGAACAAAAATGAAGAGAAAGTAGCTGAGTTAGGTGTACTCTTAATAATTTTGAAAAAAAATAAGTATGCATTTATATATATGAACGACGCATGTCTAGGTGGCGTTGTATAACAGAGATTAGTCGTGTATATATCTAGAACGTATGTATTGATTTGATAAGATAAATCCATATATGTAATGTAGAGTAGGTCATCTAACGATACCAGTCTCTTTGACATTGTGTGATCAGTTCTTTCTATAATTAAACCAAAGCAGAAAACACACACAAGTTAAGCAATAATTACTCAAAATATATGGGGTATAGAAGCAACTACGCTATCTCATTTGTAGCCCTCCTGGCGGTTCTATGGGACGTAACAAGAGCACAGCCGAGCGGGTCATGCATGACCACGCTAACCACCCTCTCACCGTGCCTCAGCTACATCACCGGAAACTCATCCAATCCCTCACAGACTTGCTGCTCTCAGCTTGACTCTGTCATCAAATCTTCGCCGCAGTGTATCTGCTCTGCCGTCAACAGTCCGATCCCTAACATCGGCCTTAACATTAACCGCACACAGGCCTTACAGCTCCCCAACGTATGTAACATTCAGACTCCTCCTCTCACACAATGCAACGGTAACCTATTTAATTACGGATTACTGTATATCTATGTTATGTGTTAAAATATATATGTAGTCTCACAACAGAGTATTTGTGAATTAGCGGCTACTGGCCCGGCAACACCGCCTCCCGCATCTTCACCGGCAGAGGAGACCCCAGTTGAGGCACTAACCCCGACCTCATCCCCGGTTGCACGTCCAGGTACGAACTTCTTTATTAACAAAAACAGAGCAACGTACGCTTGATCAATTGTATGTTCTGCTTTAAATGGACTTACTCATCGATACACGCAGGAGTGGGTGGTGGTTCAAAGACCATTCCCTCCACTGGCGCCGGCTCATCATCCTCAGGGAGCGTCCACCCCGTATCACTACATCTGCTTATTATGTTTGCTATATCTTCTTATCTTCTTTAACTAGTTTGAGAGTTAAGTATTTTGGGAATTTGATTTTCAGTTGTTGTGCCAGAAGATATAATAGAAAAATGTGTCCTCTTTGTAGCGTCATACTCTATCGATAGTATCGAATTACTAAATGTATGTTTGCTAATGAAAAAACAACTCCACTTTAAAAATTAAAAAATCGGTATGGAATTACTAAATGTTTGTTTGCAAGTGACGGAATCAAAGAAATTACAAAAGAAATAATTACCTGAACATAAAGACCAACAAGCTGAGTAGTTGTGAGTCCAGCAACAGCACCGATACTGATTAAGACTGAGACAAACTTCATACCCTTTGATGTAAATGCTTCAGCTAAAGGAGGATCTTCGCTGTGGAGACTGAAAGGGACCATCACGGTGAGCACTAAACATACGCCAATATACAGAGGATACAAACCAGAAGGCTCCCCATAATTCCAATTGGCAGATCACGCTGCAAAGGACTTAGTCAGCTATAAGAAACTGTGAAGATAGTGAATAGATTCAGCAGAAAAAGACGGGCAGACCTGAAGGTTCTTTGATTCTTCAGCAGAATTAGCAACTGCGTCAAATCCAACATATGAAAAGAACACTACAGTAGCTCCAGTCACTATTGCTTCAAAAGGAAAGCAATTAGCTACATCAATTTCAAAAGCACCGGCACATATCACAACGAGAACAACGACTACCTACAGAAGAAGCAATATCGTTAAGAAGAGTTTGCGTGATCTTAGGTAAAATGAAGTTAAGGAAGAAGCACACTTGGTAGCAGTCATCACAGAATTGACAGGTTATAACTCACAAATTTGCTAGAAAATTAATTATTTAGTAAAAACATGCAAGATCTATAATCTCTTACAAATAATCAAAATGATGTCAAATGTTATTTCAAGAAGCCTATTACTCACAAATTTATAGAAAAATGAATTATTTTCCCAAAACATAAAAAATCTATAAAATCATCAAAATATCAAAAATGACATGAAATATTATTTTAGAAGGTTATATAACCTACGAATTTGCAAGAAAATGAGTTATCTAGTAAAAACATGCAAAATCTATAAACTCCTACAAGTAATCAAAAATAATGTGAAATGTTATTTTTAGAAAGCTATAAGCCTATAACTCACAAATTTGTAAAAAAATGAGTTATTTTTCCAAAGCATTTGAAATCTATAAAATCATAAAAATATCAAAAATGACATGAAATATTATTTTTAGAAGGCTATAACACACAAATTTGCAAGAAAATGAGTTATTTAGAAAAACCTGCAAAATCTATAATCTCCTACAAGTAATCAAAAATGATGTGCAATGTTATTTTTTGGAGACTAGAACTCACAAATATGTAGAAAAATAAAGAGTTATTTTTCCAAAACATGTGAAATCTATAAAATCATAAAAATATAAAAATGACAAGAACTATTATTTTTAGAAGGTTATAACCCACGAATTTGCAAGAAAATTAGTTATTTAGTAAAAATATGCAAAATCTATAATCTCCAACAAGTAATCAAAAATGATGTGAAATATTATTTTTAGAAAGCTATAACTCACAAACTACATGTGAAATCAATAAAATCATAAAAATATCAAAAATGACATGAAATATTATTTTTAGAAGGTTATAACCCACAAATTTGTAAGAAAATAAGTTATTTAGTTAAAACTTGCAAAATCTATAATCTGTTACACGTAATAAAAAATGATCTGAAATGTTATTTTTAGAAGGGTATAACTCACAAATTTGTAGAAAAATGAGTTATTTTTCCAAAACATGGAAAATCATAAAAATATAAAAAATGACAAGAACTATTATTTTTAGAAGGTTATAACCCACAAATTTGCAAGAAAATGAGTTACTTAGTTAAAAAATGCAAACTCTATAATCTTCTACAAGTAATCAAAAATGATGTGAAATGTTATTTTTAGAAGGCTATAACTCACAAATTTGTAGAAAAATGAGTTATTTTTCTAAAATACGTGAAATCTATAAAATCATAAAAATATAAAAAATGACAAGAACTATTATTTTTAGAAGGTTATAACCCACGAGTTTGCAATAAAATTAGTTGTTTAGTAAAAATATGCAAAATCTATAATCTCCTACAAGTAATCAAAAATGATGTGAGATGTTATTTTTAGAAGGCTATAACTCACAAACTTATAGATAAATGAGTTATTTTTCCAAAACATGTGAAATCAATAAAATCATAAAAATATCAAAAATGACATGAAATATTATTTTTAGAAGGTTATAACCCACAAATTTGCAAGAAAATTAGTTATTTAGTAAAAACATGCAAAATCTATAATCTCCCGCAAGTAATCAAAAATGATGTGAAATTTTATTTTTAGAAGGCTATAACTCACAGATTTGTAGAAAAATGAGTTATTTTTCGAAAACATGTGAAATCTATAAAATCATAAAAATATAGAAAATGACAAGAATTATTATTTTTAGAAGGTTATAACCAACAAATTTGCAAGAAAATGAGTTATTTAGTTAAAACTTGCAAAATCTATAATCTCATACAAGTAATCAAAAATGGTGTGAAATATTATTTTTTAAAGGCTGTTACCCCACTGATTTGGAGATAATTTTAAAAAATTTGTTATTCTTCTCGAATTGCATAGTGACATCCTGTACTGACATATGATGAAGATCAAAGAGATTTGGGACCTCAATTGTCCT
>OVBA01001068.1:0-47222 GCA_900406435.1 Lepidium aucheri | reverse complement strand
TCACGATCGAATGAAGAAACATTGATCGATCGAGCAGCTGAAGGATCGATCAATCAAAGATCCTGTGAAGTCAAAACCAGATTTCCTTATTTTGTACCAATTCGGTTTACTCTATATATTAGGTTAAAAACACGTTTTTAGATATATCTTTCAGTTTAGAAAAGTTACAGACATTATTTGTAACCTAGAGGAGAAGAATTCAGATCTCTACACCATTGGAGAAGAATCCCTAAACCTCTATTCTATTTATTTCGAGTTTTCAATGAATTTCTTTACCATTGCTTGCTTGATCTTTCTTTCCATGTCTAAGAAGTTTACAATCGAGTTTAGGGCATTCATAGGATCTTAGAGGACACAAGGGTGAGGAACAAATAGGCTCTTAATATAGATTCTCAGCCTAGAAACATTGTTAATGCTTAGATTGGAGTAGCTAACTAATCTATGATCTTAGGTTGCTTACTATCCCAAAAGTTTTATAAGAACCACAACCTTTCTAGGTTAGCAATACCTTCACTACCAACGAGAGTTGATGTTAGGTTGGATTGTGGACACTTTGGAATCGTTGACATTGCGTGATTAGAATTTTAGAACCAACGAGAGTTAGGACCTCTAGAAACTAAGCATTGTGGCTATCACTGCGACAGTAGGATAGTCAATAGTTATTTCTGAGTCAAGAACGGAACTGAACTTACCTGAATAGATTCCTCATTCTAGCCTTTGATTTCCTTATGAATTCCCTAAGCTTGATCTCTTTAGTATTTGTTTTACATTACATTCATTAGTTATAATCTATTCCAATCAGAATATTCGTCTTCTTAGCTCTAGTTCAATAATACAATCATTAGTTTGATAATTGGTCTTCGTGGATTCGATCCCTAAATACTATTTCGTTTTCTGTGGACTTGCAGTAGGATATAGGGTTAAAACTCGTTGTATCAGTTGTTTTCTCCATGCATACTAATAAAGCATCCTGACATGATGGATTTGCTTGTGAGTTTTTCAAAGCAGCATGGTTTGTTGTTGGTAAGGACTTTATCATTGTTGTCATGTCTTTCTTTCTCTTAGGTTTCCTTCCTACTAGGGTAAATGCCACTTCTCTTACCCTTGTTCCAAAGAAAACTAATGATGCTTCTATGAAAGATTATCACCCAATTGGTTGATATAATTTTTTATACAAGGTAATCTCAAAGTTAATTGCCAACAGACTTAAGGTTTTTCGTCCTGAGGCACTTGAGCTAAACCAAACTTCCTTTGTTCAACGAAGGGTTGTGATTGGAGAATGTGATACTTGCTACTCAGCTTGTTAAGGATTATCACCTCTCATCGGTTGCTTCTAGATGTGCTATTAAATTTGACATTGCAAAGACCTTTGATAATTTACATTGGGAGTTCATTTTATCTGTTTTGAAGGTCATGCGTCATCCTGATATCTTCATTCACTTGATTCATATCTGTATTTCTACAGCATCTTTCTGGTTTCTATTAATGCAGACCTTGAGGGTTCTTCTTTAGCACTCAGAGAGTCAGACAGAGATGTGCTCTCTCGCCTTTATCTCTATGTCATCAACAATGTACTTTCCAAAATGCTCAGTCTTGCTTTGATTTTCATCCGCATTGTGATAAGTGCTTCTCCCTCATCTCAGTTTTGCTGATGATATTATGATTTTAACTGATGGTTCTGCTCAACTAATGAAGGGGATTCCTTGAGACTACGTCTGATTTTGCTAGCATGTCTGGACTTCAAATTAACCTCTCCAAATCTTCTATTTTTCTTGGTTGGAAATGATTGCCAGAACTGACACTTTTGTTCAATCTTCAGGTATATCTATTAACACTCTTCCCATTCGTTACCTTGTTCTTCCTCTCACCACCAAATCGTGGTATCTTCTGATTATGAACCTCTGAACGGTAAAATTCCATTCAAACTAATGGCTTGATCTGTGAAGACCCTCTCTTATGATGGTTGTGCAGCTCATTAAAATCAGTTGTTCATAGTATTGTTAATTTTTGGTGTTTGTTTTTCAATTCCCTTGCAAATTTTTTTGTTTAAGATAGTTATGTTCATCCTCTCCGCTACACCGTTTTGCTGAGGAGTTTGAAGATTGAGAGCTTGTGCTCTGCTTTCCTTTGGTCTGGAAATCCTAATTATATATATAAAGCAAAGCTTTGTTGGAAGGGTGTATGTCTTCCTTTGGATGAAGGTGGTCTTGGGATCAGGTCTCTTCGAACTTCTTCTTGTGTTTTTGCTTATCATCGGATTTGGAGATTGGTTTCTTCTTCAAACTCTCTACGGGTTGCTTGGACATGTTGTTATCTCTTCCATGAGAATTCTTTTTGGGATAGCAGATCTGGCACCATAGGTTCTTGGATTTGGAGAAAGCTCATAAAACTCTGCCCTACAGTGTTTTACTTTATAAAATTTAACATTCAATCGGGTAAAAACTTCTTCTTCTAGTCTGACAAACTGGAGTATTGCGCATACTTTCTTAAAGCTTTTAGGTTACTCTGCTCTGAGATATTTTTCCATTAACCCTACAGTTTTTGTTAGTGATGCATTCTGTGATCTGAACTGGTTAACTCGCTCATCAATTGAAAGGCGATTTCCTTCTATCATTCCTATTCTTCGAATAGCTCAACATCCTATTCCATATGGTGGCTGTGACATTACTCTTTGGTGCCATTCTCCTAAAATTTTTAGAAACACTTTCTCGGCGAAATACATGGCAGCAGATTCCTTTTTCCGTATGCAAGGTTCCATGGAATGCATTATCTGGTTTACTCAAGGAGTTCCACGTTTCTCTTTTATTTCATGGCTTCTATGAATGATAGATTATCCACAAGAGTTCGTATGGCATCTTGGGGTTTTGATCAATATTGTGTTTTGTGTGGTGAATGAAATGAATCTAGAGACCATTTGTTCTTCGCTTGTCAATCAAGCTTCACAGTTTGGATGGGCTTATATGCTGGTTTGCTTTCTAACTACATTTCTCCTGATTGGAATACCACTGTTTCGTCTATCTCCTTGAGCTCTCATGATCTCTTAGCTCGCATTTTGCTAAAGAGGACTTTTCAGACTTGCATTTGCTATTTTGGCGGGAAAGGAACATAAAGATTCATGGTTGGGTATGGACCAGCTCCTCATGTCTCTTTTGCTTTGTGGACAAAGCTATAAAGAATCAGATATATTCTTTTTGTTATAAAGCTCCCCATAGATTAGAGAGTTTGCTTCCTTGTTGGGTTGAGATTAGAAATATCTAATTTTTTGTTCATTGATAGATACTTTTATAAATCTATTTTACGCTTTGCACATAATTTTTTTTGAAATTTCATAAAAGAAAACAGGGGACACGAATTTATAGCATAATAATTTCTTTTCAATAGCTTAAATATATTATTCAAAAAGATTTTGTGAGCCAAAAAGGAAGGTTAATGCTTACAAAAGTGATATTACTCGACAAAAATCTGGCACTGTAACCAAAATATCGACTTTATAACTTAGAATGCATGCAAAAATCCTCCGGTTCTTCAAAACTCGTCTAATTATGTTATGAAAGTCGGATAATTCTCCAGTTTTGACGTTATTTTTACTAACTCTGAACTCTCTATTGCAACCCCTGTCTTTTGTTATGATGACAAACAAACACACTATTAATTGCCTATAACAATAATTTGAGTCAAATCCAAACCTGAATTCTATAAGACCCTTTTCAGCATATTAAAAAAAATATCAACTTAACAACTATACAACTATGTTCTATATCAACTTAACAACTATACAACTATGTTTTTGAAAATAATTGTTACTGTATTTTTCTATACAAAATCATTCATCATTGTTGCATAATCCAGATTTTTAAACATAGTTTTTTATCGATAATAGCCAATCCATTTACCTTTCTTGTGAAATAATCAATTTTAACTTTGAGATATTTCACCTACAACAACTGTAATCCGAATGGTGAGATTTTATCTTATATGCAATTCATACATTAAGATAACAATCCTCTAAATTTTTTTAAAAAATTAAGTATTTCTGCCGTCTTCTTTAAATGATAGGATATTATTTCTCTGAAAACTTTGATTTCAAAAACAAATCATTTCCATCAAAATCTGAAACTTCTTCATGCTTAACAAATGTTTCAAACTTAGTACATGGTATCCTCAAACTATCATCACTTGCTGAAATTAACTTTTCTGTACTGAACAATAATTCAACAACTCTAGAAATTTTTCTAACCTTGTATTGAAAGAAACCAAAGCTTGATCAACAATTTTGATGAAATTATTAATTATGGTATCATCCTCCAAGCGTAAAACAGGGTTAGCATCATCACCTTTTTTTGTGGCTTTTCATCGGAATGTGTTCTTCTTTTTATAAGGCGCTTCCTCTTCTTCTGAAATATAGGTTCAATATTCATAGCAACATCAACTTTTAAGGCTTCACCTTTTGTTTCTGGAAAACCAGTTTCTCTATAGTTTTGGAAAGAAGAAACTAACACTTTTAGTTGAGAAATGACATCACTGAAATCAATATTGAAAAATAAAATTCGCAAACACAAGCAACAGAACTTTGAAATACGATTCATTCAGCAAATAATGTTTTCTTACAGAAGATCTATTACTAGTTTGAAATTACTCTACTCGAGAAACCAACCTAAATCTATTTCAACCCTAACCGATAACTGAAAGGTCAAGGCTCAATTCATTAATCTCTCTAAACTTACAGCCTAAGTTCATAGAAAACTAGGTTTACAATTGATCTTCTTATTTATCGACACAAGAGACCATTACTCCTTGCCCTAAAATAAATCTCACTTTCTCTTATCAAAAGAGTCAAATTTCCTTTTTCTTCTTGATAAGATCTTCTAAATCTTCTCCTTATCTCCAAGTCAAATCTCTTTTTAAATAGGAACGACTTGATCTCCAAGTTTTTTTCATCTCTCAGTGACTTTTTAGTTCATTCATGTAACCTCTGTGTTGCCCAAAAATGGCACACTTTCAATCTCTCCATTTTTGGCTTGATGCGCATCTTGAGCAATGAGCTTCTTGTTGTGTGCAATATGGTCGTGTTTTTAAAAAGCAAATTGCCCCTATGCTACCCCTAAAACTTTTCTCTCCCATGATCAGATATTTGAATCCATCTAGAGCCAAACTATCATCAGCCTATCTATCATCTCCCTTGCTTTAGTGCACATCAAGACAATAACAAACAAGTTTCTGTCTAATTGCTAGGATTGACCAATTAGTGAACCAAGACACATAAGCACTATCAAGAATCTTAAAAATCAAAGACCAACTTTAGCACATATGAGATTAAACATGATGTACTTTTCAACAAACATGTGTTTATCAAACAAAATCGTGAGTTGCCCAGAATTATAACCAACCATGTGAACAACACCATTTTCTATTTACACAAAACAGTTTAATACTACCTTGCATTGGGTCTGCTTATCCACAAAGAACCCATATTTATGAATCATAACACATACTCTACTTTTTGAGACGTACTATCAAAATCAAGATTTTTGTGGCTAAACTTTCACACTGTCATTCCTTCATCACAAGCATTTTTCAAGGCATTGAGAATATCAAACAAATTAGGCAATTGGAATTCCTTTGGAGAGACATATATGCACAACAATCAATCAACAGCTTAAATGATGTAGATATCCTTCTTGATCATATGACTGTTACAACATCACAAATACGGTATAATCACTTTGTTCTTAGTAGACATATTCATCTCGATCATGTGTTTTGGTAGATCATCACCAGTATGACACTTCCATCATCTGCATAAAACTGAATCAAAGATATCACTTGACTTCTCAGCCTAATGATTCATAAACTCTACAAATTTGTCGAATTTTTGTAACAAGTATCACTTGACTTCTTAACTCGTATACACTTGCTTTCCTTAGCTCTTGACCTCCTTCACCTAACATTTAATATTTCAGTTCAGAGATCAGGTTGTGCCAGCAAGACAAGCAGCTATTTTCCACTTGTTCGATCAAAACTGATATATGTTTGCTTTTTTCAAGTATGTGCCATCCTTTTTCCAGAAACAAGCTCTTGTCTCCAATCAGCTCAACAAAACCTCAAGACATTGTTTAGTACTTAAAAATTCCAATCGCAATTCTCAATTCAACAAAATAATTAAAAGACAGAGGTTTAGTAAAAAAAAACAACCAATTGATACTCAGTGTTCACATAATCAATTATAACCAGTTTCTCCTCAACAAGTTCACGAATAAAAAGATGTCGAGTGTCAATATGCTTAATTCATGAATGTTGGGCAAGGTTCTTAGCAATGCTAATGGGACTTTGATTATAAAAAAAACAAGCAACGGTTCAAAAACCGTATTGCAATCAGCAGACTTCAGTTTCATCCATAGAAGTTGAGTGCAACAGCTTCTTATTGCAATGTATTCTACTTCTGATGTTGACAAGGAAACACAATTTTGTTTTTCGTTGAACCAAGCTATAAGATTGTTTCCTATGAAGAAGTATCTTCGACGTGTACTTTTTTGATCATCAACACTTCCTACCCAATCTGCATCACAGTACCCTGTCAAGTTCGTCGTGGTATTCTTTGTGTAGAAAATCCCAAGGTCCTGAGTTCTGCCCACATAATTTAAAATACGTTAAGCTGGTGTGAGGTGGCTTTCCTTAGGATCAGTCTGAAATCTTGCACATAATCTTACTGATAAACAGAGATCTAGATGACTCGCTGTCAAATACAGTAATCCTATGATCAGACTTACGTAGATTGTACCATCCTTATATTTTCCTGATTCGTCTTTTAAGAGCTTTTCATTTGACCCCATAGGTGTTATTGCTGTCTTGTTGTTCTCCATCCCAAACTTCAGAGTCAAATTCTTTGCATATGTGCTTTGATTCACAAAGATGCCATCAGACGTCTATTTTACTTGCAAACCTAAGAAGTAGGTAAGTTCACCCTTCATACTCATCTCAAATTCTTGAGTCATGACTTCAACAAACTTATCAACCGTCGTCTGATTTGTAGATCCGAACACTATATCATTGACATAGATCTGCACCACTATAAATCTTTCAACATTGTTTAGAGTAACCAATGTCTTGTCCGTACTTCCATTCCTTTACCCATGTTCAATCAGAAACATAGCTCGTCAATCATACATGACCTTTAGTGCCTGTTTGAGTCCATATAGAACCTTGTTGAGCTTGTAAACAGAATCAGGATATTTTGGATATTCAAACCTCTTTGGTTGCTCAACATAAAATTCCTCTTGAAAAATTCCTTTTAGAAACGAACTTTTAACATCCATCTAATATAGTTTAAATTCCAACTTGCATGTCATTCCAAACAGAAATCTGATAGACTTCAAACAAGCAACTGGTGCAAATTTTTCCTCAAAGTCAACACCTTCAACCTGTGAATAACCTTGAACCACTAGTTGAGACTTATTCCTAACAACGTTTCCATCCTCGTCAATTTTGTTCTTGAATATCAATTTGGTGCCAACATTGACATCTTTAGGCCGACAAACACGAACCCACATACTACAAGAAAACACTCTGTTTGTGAGGGCATAAACTCTTGCAAATCCCTAGCAAATCACTATTTGTGATGCAATTGCTAGGGATTTTGTTCCCTCGTAAAATGTTAATCACAAATTGATATGCCTCTCAAGTCCTTAGCAAAACTTGCTAGGTAAAATTCGCTCTCGGATCCCTAGCAAAAACTCACTCACAAGTCCCTCGCACGACTTTGCTAGTTACTTGCAAGGGAATAATTTGCGATGGATTTGCGAGGTATGTCTTGCGAGGGATTTGCTAGGCCAAGTTTTGCAAGGGTTTTGCTAGGCTCCAGCCTGTGAGGGACTTGCTAGGCCTTGTTTGCGAGGGTTTTGCTAGGTATCGATGTGCGAGGAAGTTGCTAGGTTCTGTTCTGCAAGAGAATTGCTAGGCGAGTATCTACATGGGACTTGCTAGGTCCAGGGTTGCGAGGGATTTGCTAGATACTTTTTTGTGAGGGTGTTGCTAGGGAAACAGTTTTATTTTAATAGATAAAATTAATTAAAATTTTTTATTTTAAACTAAATATTAAATATTAAAATAATATAATTATTTAAATATAAATAAATAATATAATTAATTTAAGAATATTTTTAAAAATTAAAAGTTGAAAATGTAATACTACAAAAAAAAATTCTAACTATCGGAGGCATTCTCTACGTCCTGAGACTCGTCGTCCTCGTTGTCTTCTTGAATTAGACTCACCAATTTCGGATCCGACTCAACCAAGTATGGGAAGATCTTATCATATTTCTTGATCTTCTAATCCTGAGTCTGGATCAACTGGCTCTAACGATCGATCTTCTTTTGAAGACTTGCTGAATCTACTTCAGATTGAGATCCAAACGGTGCAGAGTGATATTTGTGTGTTTTAGCATGTTTTAGAGGTATTGCTTAGCACACTTTGCATTCATATTCATAGCATTTGCACCTCTTTTGAGTTCTTTTAGATTCATATTTTATGCATTGCGCATAATTGCATACATGTTGCATAAAAAGAGTTACAAGTACTTAGAAAGCAGAATTGGAGCATCATGGACGTTGTGGAGACATTTAGACCAGACAAGCTTGGGCACAACTATGGAAGTCGAGCATCACCACATACACGAGTATAAACTGGAGCTTTGGGATGGACTCGAGAATGGACGAGAGCTTCAACTCAGACTCGATTTGTAATCGAGCTTCTCATTTCACTCTTGTAGGAAGTAGAGCCTTATCTCACTCTAGATGGGCCAATGAAATTGATGGGCCACTGAAATTGATGGGCTGAGTTGGTCATATTATTATCTTTCTATCTTTAGTTTAAGCGAGGGTCTAAGTATAAAAACCCTTGGTTGTTGCGAATAAGGGGGATCTAAATTTTTATGCTTCTCCTAGAAAACACTTTTGAGCTTTTGCTGTTGTAATTCTTCTTTCGTTTGATGTTTCTTGAATGAATTTCCAGTTTTTTTATTCAACTTTGCATTCTAAATTTGTTTATCATAATGCTAACTTTGACCTTTTCTTTGATTGCTTCACCTATGTGTTTTGAGTAGAACAGCTAGGGTTTGTAAGGGAGTTGATTAGACCAGCGTGGAGCTTAAAGATTACAAGGTCACTTATGAGTATATTTTTTTATGTTTCTTCTGTTTTGGTGTTGTTAAATGCTTATTTTGTTCTGATCAATCAAAATTTGTTCATAGATGTTTAGGACTCGAAAGGTGTAATGAACTGTCTGATCTAACTGTTCCATAGATTTGCATTATGTGCTCAAGAGATTGAATGTCTAAGGTGTTGATTAGGCTCGAGTTAGTTTTTGCTTCACGCCAGTTAGGTTGTTAGACGCTTATGATGATAAGGTTTGTTGATGGCTTTTCTGAGTTTGTTTGCCACGAGAGTGGATTCATTATGTGTGAACTAATTGCCTAAAAACTTGCTCTATTAGAGTTTTGTTAAGTGATTTACTAAATTTAAGTGAGGCGCTGGTCCATAATCTCTACCCTTTATGAACTACTTTCTCAAGTGTTGCTTAATTCCTTGCGCTAGTTTTATTTCTGTATTTGCTACATTTTGATTTTACTGCACTTTGCTTCCACTGCTTTTACACCTCCTAATTTAGACTTGCTTATTGTTTAGTACACTTATTATTATTATTTCTTGTTGTTTAAATTCCTTTTTTAGGTTGATAGATAACGAAACCATTAAATCGATTCGGCTTGAATTAGAGTCGTATATCACATTCTGATTGCTAGTTACACTCCCACTTGGATTGAAACATATTATACTGCATCGACATCTTAGTGTAATACGATTTGACGAATAGGATAAATCCTGTTATCAAATTGGCGCCATTGCCAACTGGGTTTCTATTTACTACGTTAGAATTTTCGAATCTGCGATCAAGCTATTTTTCTATTTCTTGCTAACTTTGGTTTACCTTCGTTTGTTTCAAGGGTAAACCTACAACTTGAGTTGAACTCCCCGTTGAATGCAGACACGTTCTCAAGGCAGCCAGAATTTTCTTTCTCCTTTAGACAACATTGACAGACCTCCACAAGAGTTGAGAGAGTCGAATAACCCACTCCGTAGTGAACAAGAAAAATAACAAAAAAATGGCATCCCATGATGGTCCAACTTCAAAGACGCTGATGGTGCCAAATGAAACGAACCATGAACAAGTGTCACCTGTTAGGAGACCTAGAACAATCAGAGCAGGAGACGCACCCAGCAGTCATACTTAGAGACATAGAATTATTCCTCTGTCCATTCCGAACAAAAACTTCAAGATCAAATGTAGTCTCATCTCCATGATTCAAAACAGCAAGTTTCATGGACTGCCTGTGGAGGACCCCCTCGATCATCTGGATGAGTTTGAAAGGCTCTGCAGTCTGACTAAGATTAATTGAGTCAGTGAAGATGCCTTTAAGTTGTGGTTGTTCCCATTCTCTCTTGGGGACTAAGCACATACTTGGGAGAAACATTTGCCTTAGGGCTTTATCACAACATGGGACGCTTTCAAATCTGCCTTCCTTGCCAAGTTTTTCTCTACCTCCAGGACCACAACGCTCCGAATGAGGTTTCCAACTTTGTGCAGAAGAATTCAGAATTATTCTCTAAAGCGTGAGAGCGGTACAAAACGTACCAAACTCAGTGTCCTCACCATTTCTTCTTTGTCCAAACACTACTGAGCAATCTATATTGTGGTGTTCTATATGGAGAAGATTTTGACTGAAGCGACAGAGACACTATAGATTCAGATACAGTGAGAAGAAAGGAATTCAGAGCGATGAATGACCAGTAGGACAAGTTGCTCGTGGTACATCAGAAACACGTGCACTTAGTATGCCACGACAAACTGGATCAGAACAAAGCAGATGATCAGGTTGAAGAGGTTAGCTTTGTGTAGAACCAAGGAGGAGGTTAAAAGCAATACAAAACTATAAGCAGCATGCAAACCTCTCCTATAGAAACACCAACGTTGCTAATCCCCAATATCAGGTCTACCCACCCAAACCCCTACTCGTTCAACAAAAAGTGTATGTACCAAAATATTAATACCACCAGAGTTTTCAGCCAGCTCTGATCATACCACCAGGGTATGAAGCATAGACACCCCCGCTTACTTAAAAAACTCCAAAGGTTATGGATTTGCTCCAATAGATTCTGCAGGACAAAGTAAGACAACTAATGAGTTGTCAACAAAGCTAGTTGAGGTCTACGCAAAGATAAATGCATCTCATAATGATCTCAACTGTAAATTTGAGACAAATATCTTGTTTAGTCTCAAGCAAGTGCAATGAGCTAAGATGGAAAAACTGCACACAAAATGGGAACATCTCATCTAATGAGTAACTTTTGTAAGCTAGGGCCTTAATCCACATGTGATCTCTATTATTTGGAAACTGCAATGTAATGATCCTCAAGAATAGCATCCAGCATATAGATTCCTAATACGTAAGCCGATATCTAAAGGTTCAAGTCCAATTCCTTATTTCTTTTAGGTGTAGTCCTCAAAAGGGACTAGAGATCAATGAGTACATATTTCAACTTCCCTAAGCTTAGCATGATTTAGATTCATTTATGCGCAATCATCTTTTCTTATTTTCTTTTATTTTTAGGAACAAACTCATGGTCTTTGAATCCACAATCGATCATGGGTCTGCTTTATTTCCTTTTTAAGGATCCACACCAATGAAAGGGTTGCTTCATGTTCTACTATCCAATTTTTTAATGAGACACAAGAATATACGAGTTTACGCAGAATCCCCGCTCACCTTGGGCATCATTGAATGAGTTTTATTTGGAAGAATAGTTACCATTGATTATTTACCATGCTAAGCTCAAAAAAGGAAAGCGTTTGATGCATCTCTAGGCCGTAAATCGATAATTCTAATTCAGTTTTTAGAAGGAATCAAACAGGGTCTTTTCAAGACACAACACAAGCAAAGTTCACTAAGGTGAATGATCCGCCCAAAAACTTTCAAAAATGGCCAATTACCAATCAAAAGCATTCACAATGGTTACTAGCTAACTTAACAAGGTTTGCCCATTATCAAGATAATTCCCATATAACAAGTAGAGATGCATGAATCCTATGTGGATGTAACTATGTACAATGTTAAATGGATGCAACTATATGAGCACTCTATTTTTCAGATTTCATTTTCAAGATTTTTCAAACTTTTTGGTTTTTCCTATGCCTTATATGCTATGAAATGCAACAATAAAATGCAACAAAGAAAAATCTAAACGGATTTTTACAACCTAAGTGAATGCATGCAAGATGGAAAATAAGAACACAAGAAACAAAGTGAGAGTACTCTAGACCCCTCCCCTAAACTTAAATAATACAGTCCCTTGTGTGTATAAAAGCCTAAGAGAGTTGTCTAGACAAACACAAGGCAAAAACTATAAAAATAAAATGGTATGTACAATGGTTTTGGTGTTTGGTAACTAGAAGTCAAAAAAGAGAGCAGTCAAGGCGTTCATGTCCTCGAATGTGTAACTGTGACTGTATGGGTACCCTCTTTGAGCTAGTCCTTTGCATGGAGTGACGTGTTGTGGTCTATCAAAGTGATCCTCGCGGGTGTGATTGGCAACGAATGCATGCAAGGAATTGGGTGGGAGGTCTGCCCTGGGTCGGCTTGAGTGCTGCTGTGGCGCATGTGACTCTTCTTCCCACTTCTCTTGAAAACTAGCATGTTGTCGACTGACTGGCGTTGCAGCTATTCTTGGCGTATTTCACAGGAGCTGGTGGCTGTGGAGAATGAGTGTCTCCTTGCGGGCAGTGGCGAATCATGTGTGCGAGGCTGTGATGTCATCCTGCTGACTGATGACTGCAGTCCGTTAATTGCCTTCCAGAGCTCTGAACGCTCGCTAGGCCACTCCTCTTTCTCCTGTGCAAAGCCCTTGACCTTCTTGAGCAGCCATTTTCTAGCTTCTGAAGCTTCCTGATGCGCTTGTGGACCTCTTTGGTTGCGGTACTTAGGTTCCTCTCTTGAATTTCTTTAAACAGATAGGACTCAGGGTTGACTTGTCTTTGTTCTCTTCCTCTTTGACCTGCTGAGCTTGTTGTTCTCGAGACGCCTCACCGAGGAGAGCTGTGAGGGACGGGATGAAAGTCACATTCTCTCTTACCTCAAGCTAGGTGTACTCAAGGCAAAGGAGAGCAATTCTAGCATTGGCCTTCTCTGGGTGGTCGACCTTATATATAGCTTGACTGTTGAACTCGCCCTTAGCAAAGAGGCTTGCACCTTGAAGGTACTCCAGGTCCATGAATTGTGGCTCAACCCAATTCCTACTATCCATGTCCAACGATACTCCACAAGCGTCCAAAATCTGCGTTACCACTCCACCAATGTAGATTCTTTCCGATCTCTACGCATTTCACCCCTTCACCGGAAACTCTCTCTGCCCCGTGAGGCTCCAATTCTTGACTGGAGTGGACACAACGATTGGTTTTTCGAGAACGAGAATTGAGCTTTGAACCTACGTGCCTATGACTTTGTTTCCTGGTTCCCATTCTGGATTGTGTCATTGCTCACTTGCGGTAGGTCATAAAGTGTTTAGCGAACACAATGACATACCAAAGTTTTTATCATCCTCTTCAATCTGTAAACCGCTCGGAGAAGTTCCCACTATGTCCTTCATTGCCAAATCTAGCATTTGCATCTCCCCGAGGTTAGTGGCGAGGTTGAAGGTCTAGCAAAAACTACGTTGGCAATGGCTCTCCTTGCATAGTTGATAGTGGGGTTTCTAATCCAATTCCCCTTGATCCTCGATGAGACATATTTCCCGCAGCCAGACAGCATGTTCCGGACCTCGTCAATCTCCTCTTTGTCTATATCCAGGTAGTCCGAGTCTCCGAATTCGAAGCCAAAATTATATCCATATGCTTCAATGTCATGGTGTAGAGCTTGTCATAGACCGTGAAAATTATGTAAACAGCTATGTTCCTTTCCAACAGGTCGGGCACCTTATTTGAATATACTCGGAGATCCAGAGTTGCTAAAAATTGTAAGGTCTCCTTGATATAAGAACTCAGCATGATGTACATTAAGGTCATAATTCCCAATGAGTTGAAGATCCTATCCACATCCTCGGTAATGCCCAGTCTATTCATAGTCCTGATGTGTGGATAGTACGTCCCCTTGATACCCATCATCTGCAGGGCTTCGTATGCTGGGTCAGAATTATTAGCCTTCATCACGGCTTTCCCTCGTTTCTCAGCCTGCTTCTCCTTGTAGGATGCATCGCTTCTTCTTCCGAGTATCTGCTCCGCTTCGGCATCTCTATAGTTTCTCTGTACTCGGTCGTCTTCTCTTCTGTTTTTGTACCTGCTACAGCTCTGGTCTTCCTCTGCTCCTCGTGCTCATACTCAACATCCATGAGCGAGGCTTGCCCACCATAGCTTCTCTGTTAATCGTTGTCCTCGCTCATAGATGGTGAGGAACTCTGCTTCCCCTTTCTATTTTCTTTCACAGAACTCCCCTCTCCGCGTTGAGGTTGTACGAACCTCCAGTCCATCGGTTCCCCAACTAATTTCCTTGCCATCTTTTTGACCGGAACTTCCTTTTTCTTTTGACTAATCGTCTCATCTTTTCTATATGACTGTACAACAAAACGGAGAGTTCGGGCTATGTTCTCTCTAATCTAACCGGTAGTGAATTTTCTAATCCCGCCTCCATCTCTTTCCTTTTGCTCCTTCGTGCATCTTGCATGAATTTGTTGTGAATTTCCTTACTCTTCCTTATCTCTTGAAGACATGTTTGAGAAATCAAAAAGAGGGCTTCTTGCTTCCAAAAAACCAAACTGTCTACTGTACCAACTATCGATGAGGCAAGCTTTCGTCTGAAGATTGAACTCTCCGCTGTCTAACCTCTACTCGCTAGCTTTCCTCGAACCAGCACCTTGGTTTTCTTTTTCTCTGATCAATTCCGGTGCAAGGAGAGAGTATTTCCATCTCGAGAGATAGAGCGCTTGAGAGTAAATGAATATTTTTGCGGTGAGTGGATTCAAATTTAAAGGGAAATCTTGTAGGTTTTTTTGGAGACAAATAAGGAAGGAGGAGACAATTTCGGCTCCCAAGGTCACTTTGTGGACAGTCCTAGGAGCTAACCAAAATTCAGCCCTTGATTTCAAATTTTGAAATCTTGGGCGATCTAAACCCTCTGATCTCTTTGACTCAGATTTGAACATCCCTTAACTTTAGCTGATTTTGTTGACTTTTGGGCCCTACTTGGTGAGCTGGAACCGAGATAACCCTTTCCTCCTTCGTAACCGACAGCCTGGTACCTCGCTTGTTAACCTCCCAGCTGGATCCAAGGCTTGAATACCCATTCAGAAAAACCAGACTTGAACCTTTCGTATGATGTTGCTCAGTGACTGTTTTGTACATTGATCAATTCCCTGCTTGTGACAATATCAAGAAACAGGAACAATTAGTCATAATATCAAGAACAACTTAGTATAAAGTATCAACACACTTTGGTTCAAAACCAAGAATTCATGGACAACGGGTTTGATTTAAACATAATAAGGCTTATTCGGCTAAAACATTGTATATAAGGATACTCAGGTTGTGCAAGTAGGTCCATGAGTGGTGTTCAAGGCAATGTGAACACTACTCGCACACCTTCCTCAACTTTGTGCCTTGAGGGATACTAGTTTTTCGCCGAAAATATCTCATTCCTTGTCATCTTGCCTGCAAGGGACATATACAAGGCAGGCTGGTTGTTGGCTGATTAGAGTTATCATTCCCTCACATCTGCCAAGATCGCTACCTTAAGGGTGTTCCTGTTCCATTCGTACCTAAGACCTAGATAGATATTCCAAATACCCATAATAACAAAGATAAAAAGAAATGTTCTCCAAAACCAAATAAAAGCAAAAAAAACTTAAACAAAATTATAACGAGTTTTGAAAAGTAAAGGATAGACATGGGATTCCCTCCCAAGTTGGCTTGTTTCGAATACAAGTTTGACTCTCCATACTTTCTCTAGTATGGGTTTGTGACGGAAACCGTGGTTCCCTCGGTGACCTCCTTGGCCATTTCGTCAATGGTTCCTCTAGTTTCGAAATAATGCCCATTTATGGTTGGTTTCTTTGCACCTTCCTTAAGGTAAAACATCATTCCAATCCCGTCTCTAACCTTCAACTAGATAGTCATGTTCCTCACATCGATCAATGCTCTAGTTGATGCCCAGAATGGTCTGCTCAGTAGCAATAGATCTGTAGGCTCTTTGTCCATTTCCAAAACCACGAAATCTGTCGCGACAAGAACATTTCCAATGTTCACAGGAACATCCTTGAGCAGTCCCCTCGATCGTCTGGTGGTTCTGTAAACGAGGACAAGTGATATCTTGCAGTCCTTGAACTTTGAAGACCCTAATTTCTGAGCAGTGATCACTGGAATTAGGCTAATAGATGCCCCAATTTCGCACAGAAAATTGATGAATGTCAAATGACCCAAAGCATATGAAAGTGTAAAACTTCCCGGGTCATCCAACTTTTCTGCAATGAACCTTTTTCTTTGTTGCGGCAGAATTGGTATCAAGATTGATCTGACTGGTTGAGTCCCAATGGCCATGCACTCTTCCTCTCTTTCCTTTACAACATCTTTCAAAAACTTTTTATATTGGAGAATAAAGGAAAAAGCATCCAATATGGGTATCTTTAATTCTATACCGCTCATTTGCTTGTCAAAGAGAGCTTTTACCTTCTCTATTTGATTCTTCTTAAGTCTTGAAGGGAAAGGTGTGTTGACTTTGGTAGCGACCACATGTGCGATTGCTTCCTTTGTTTTATTTGAGACTCTCGGACTTGTTGCCTCGTAGCACACGCGTGTGAGGGCTCTCCTTGAGTTGAGCAGAATTGGAAGGTTTTTTAGCAATTGGCTTTTCATAATCCTCCCCTCGCGGTACTGGCCTGCGAGGTGTACCTTCGAGGTGTTCATCCTCAGCTAATTTTGTGATCTGTTCAGCCTCCCCTTCTTCAAAAACGATGTCCTTAGCGTTCACCTTCTTATCTACAACTGTGGGAAGTATTTTCCCGCTGTGAAGAGTGATAGATTGAGAAGTATACTCTTTGGGTTTTGAACCACTTTTACCCAGAAGTTGTCCGCTAGTCTTACTTGATGATGAAGCTTGATTGCTCTCCACATACTTCAATCTTGCATTTAGTGTCTCGAACTTGCAGTTTAGATCATTAAAAGTCATGTCAATGCGGTTATGTACCTCTCCAAACTTCTTGTTGATTTCTGCTTGTTGAGCCATTAGGCACTGAAGTATTTGTTGAAGCATATGCATTACTTCTGGTGGATTCTCTTGTGTGGGTTGAGGTTGTGTTGTGGCTGGGACAGGTTTCAAACTCTGTTGCCATTTCTCTTTTGGAATCCATGTACGTTGCTTCAGTGGGTAAACTTGACCTTGTGGGTTGGCTACATTTGTGCTTCTATCGCACAAGTTTGCGTTTTGTTTGTAGTTTACCCAATGTTTGGATCCATCTTGAATTTGAACAAAAGAAATTTCCTCAACCTTTTCATCCTCCCCTTCTTGTATCTGTTCTTCCTCCACGAAATTCACTTGCTTCGTATAGACCATAAGCAGCTTGTCCAATTTCTCGTGAAGTTGCTTCAATTCCTTGCGTGCGGATGTATCAGATTCAGAGGTACCACATACAACTCGGTCATACTTCTTGCCAAATTGTCCATCAACTAAAGTGAGGTTCTCTATAAGTGATATTCTGTCCTCAATCTCTAGTTGTAGGAAGCTACCATGACTTGCGGTATCAAGAGAGAAAAGGAATAGCCTCAGTTTTTAGTGCGTCCTTGCTCACTCCATTGATGCGAGTGAGGGTGCACAAGCGTTCAAACTTGTCAAGATGATTGAGGGGGTCCTCTAAGGGAAGTCCATGGAACTTATTGTTTTACATCATTGAGATAAGTCCGGTCTTGATCTCGAAGTTTTTATTCTGAATGGTCGGTGGTTGGATGCCATTACTCTGCGTGTGGATACTCGGTGCATCACTCGCACCAATGTATCGAGGGCAGCGAGCCTGAGGTTCTGCTCGCGCCTGTGGTGCTGCTACATCTGGTAGTGGTGAGGTTCCATCAATAGTTGTACCATGTGTTGTATTATCTGTGTCGGGTTATTGCTGTAGAATTCTCGCATGTTGCTTTCTGAGTTCAGGAGGAAGCAAGTTGATGTTGTCGATGCGTTGCAGAAGGTTTTGAGGGCCCTTCGAATGAGTTTGCATCAACCGATCAACTGGTCTGAATCTTCACTTAACTCGCATGAGTTAAGGTTGAGGCTGAAAAATCTGGGTCTGTCCTCGGGCTCAGACTTCGAAGAGTACCTTCGAGGCCTACAAAGATAAAAACAACAACTTTATCAATACTTTTTTAGCTTGGTCCTTATAGATCCAAGCTTTTGCAGCAAAGACAAGTGTTTCAGCACAATAAACACACAAACTTGATCCTAAGACTAATAGATTATAGATTGTAATAAACAATGTTCCGATTTGGAAACGGCGCCAATTTGATAAAAGAGGTTTTTGTTTCTCCTATCAAATCATTGAGTGATGTAAGTAGAGGGTGAGTTGTCAAACCAATACTCAAAATGGTTTACTAGCAACCAATCTGTGAACGCATCCTAGTCCAAGCAATCTATAGCAATCTGTCACAATGCTAAAGAGTAGATAAGCTAAACAAGCAAATGGGCACAAAAGACAAAATAAGCTAAAAGACAAAATGAAATCAGAGCATGAACAGTAAATAGAGAAATTGTTATAAAACAGAGCATAATTTGAAATAGGTTTTTAAGCAAATAAGAAAGAAGAATCTAAAGGATTGGGTGGTTGATCGGCGATGAACTCGGCAATCCCCCTTGTTGTTTTACTTTTGAGCGATCTCTGGACTAGGAAATAAGTTAGATCAGCTTTTCTCACGGAGGAGATCTCAACCCAAATCAGCTGACCCATTCAGCTCTCACTGCGATATCACTGATCCAGATGCGTAAAGCTCGACCTAAGATTGTATAATGGTCGATCCGCATATTAGATCTCTCTTCGGCATATCAAACCATCTCTAGTAAGGATCAAGGCATTCATTCCCATTAGCCCTAGCTTCAGGTTATGACCCGAATTAAATCACAGCTGATCAGGAAGATATAGGCCTTAAGCACACAGCCTTACTAGAAGAGATCAGCGTTAACAATCGGTTAGCTAATGAGGGAATTACCGATTTCACCTCCGATCTCCCCATCCTCAAGATCCAATCGGATATACTCGCTTCTCATTTTTAGACGGATGAGGATTGGGGTAGATACCGAAAGCACATTCAAAGAAGAAAAGCTAAGATGAAAATAAAGAAAGTAAAATAAACAAGCATAACCTAATTCATTCAATAATCAACCATCAATCCATAAACAAACCTCAGATTTAAAACTCAAATGAAAATAGCATAAAGATAGATTTTTTTGGCTAAGCAATCAGATGCTGACATAAGAGTTATTAGAGGGGTATTTATAGGGTAACTCTCATAACCCTTATGGTCAAACTGACCTAAGTTGGTCAACCAGGTAGTCTGTGAAGCTTCCCTCGGAGTGCTTGCGCGAGCTTGAACTATGAGGGACGCTTCATGTCTCTGTGCTCATGGTCTCCGTCCGAGTTGTTGCTTTAAGTATGATCCTTGATGTAGAGAAAGGTAAAGTCTTTATTCTGCGCTAGTCTTTCCTCGAGATAGATTGGTTGAGGAAAGTCCTTGAGGTAGCTTTCTTTGGGATTCTTCTGATCTTCCTTGCATACGAGGTTCAAGGTGGAGGTCCAAGGGTTACATGATCCTTCTTGATTACTGCTCCTTTAAGTATTCCAATAGTTGCTTCAATGCTCCTCAGCTTTGTTTTAGCTCCTTTTTTGCTCATTTTACCTGAGTGGACTCCAAACTCCAAATGCAAATGCAAAAAGTGCAAAACAAGGCTAAACAATCATAATTGCAAGGGAAATCTATCTAGACAAATGCAAAACGACCTAAAACGAGACTCTATAAACATCAAAAATCACACACATCACACAACTTTTGATGTGCAAAAACCATTAACAACTCATGATAAGACTAAACCTTTTGTCTTGCCACCGTACAAATCTCAACTGCATGTTCCCCAAAGGTTCAAGAAGGATCTGACTGAGAAGTATAAAGCATTGTTCGACAAGTGGATGAAAGACATAGAGGTGAAGATCCCCATCTTGGATGCTTTTATGTTAATACCTCCTTATCAGAAATTCCAGAAAGATGCAGTTAAGGAGAGTACTCAAGAAGTTGAGGGTATGGTAGTATTGACTCACGAGATCATCACCATCATCCAAAGGAAGGTTGTGCCAAAGAATCTTGGTGATCTTAGATACTTCGCGATTCCTTGCTCACTTGGACCCTTATCATTCTGTAAGTCCTTATGCGGCCTTAGCGCTACAATAAGTCTCATGCCACTTTTGGTTGCACAGAGGTTAGGCTTTACTGATTACAAAACCTGCAAGATATTGTTGGTTTTAGCAGATAGATCAGTGAGAATTCCTCATGGCATTTTAGAGGATCTTCCTGTGAAGGTTGGAGAAGTTTAAATACCAAATGACTTTGTTGTACTAGAGATGGTTGAAGAACCCAAGGACCCATTACTCTTTGGAAGACCATTCTTAGCTACAGCTTGAGCGTTGATTGATGTGCAGAATAGGACAATCAAGTTGAATCTGTGTCCAGGCCTTAAAATGAAGTTCCACGTCAATGGCGCCATGAAGAAGCCATATATCAAAAAGAAGGTGTTCTCAGTTCAGGAAATGGATGCTCTAGATTATGAGCTATTGGAAGAGTTGGCAGCAGAAGATCAACTACAAGTCACCTTGACAAAACCAACCGCCGAAGGGTACTTGAGTAAGGAAGTTGAATGCTATGGTAAGCTTTGAGATGCTCACAAGCTAGTCAAGAGTTCAGTTGTGATTGAGGAATTGGATGAACCGAGTTTTGAGTTCAGAGTAGTTGGTAGAGATTCGACTGAGTTTGTACCTGACTTGACTACAAGACTTGTGCTACAAATGCTCGACAGCACCATATCCATGGTCGATGATGACTGATCTAAGCTTAAGGCTCCTAAAGTGGAATTGAAACCACTTCCTGCAACGATAAGGTATGCTTTCTTGGGTTCCAATTACACATATCCTGTGATTGTTAATGACGCCTTGAGTGGTGACAAATTGAACATGCTATTGACTGAATTGAAACAGTTTTGAAGAACCATAGGTTATTCTATAGATGACATTAGAGGCATATCACCTATTCTTTGCACTCATAGGATTCACCTTGAAAATGAATCACATTCAAGTATTGAGCCTCAAAGGAGATTAAATACAAATTTAAAGGAAGTGGTGAAAAAAGAAATTCTTAAGTTGCTAGATGATGATGTCATATATCCTATTTCTGATAGTAAGTGGGTTTCACCAGTTCATAGTTTCCCTAAGAAGGGAGAAATCACTGTTTCTAGGAATGAGAAAAATGAATTGATCCCCACTAGAACCATTTTTGGCCATAGAATGTGTATTGATTATAGGAAGTTGAATTTGTCATCTAGTTTGGATCATTTTCCACTTCCTTTTATTGATCAAATGGTAAAACACTTAGCTAACCACAAATACTAATGCTTCTTAGGTGGGTAGAGGGGATTCTTTCAAATCCATATACACCCTGATGACCAAGAAAAAACCACTTTTACTTGTCCCTACGAAACATTTGTATATTAATGAATTCCATTTGGTTTGTGCAATGCACTTGCAACTTTTCAATGTTGCATGACTTCTATTTGTTTGGATCTGATCAAGGAGATGGTTGAAGTTTTCATGAATGATTTCTCTGTCTATGGCTCCTCCTTCTCTTCCTGCTCGCAAAATTTGTGCAGCGTACTTAGCAGGTGTATAGAAGCAAACTTGGTGCTAAATTGGGAGAAGTGGCACTTCATGGTCAGGAAAGGAATTGTCTTGGGTCACAAGATATCTGAAAAAAAGATTGAGGTTGATAAAGCTAAGATCAAAAGTATGGTTCAGTTGCAACCTCCTAAGTCAGTACAGGATGTCGTGAGTTCCTTAGGCCATGCCGGATTTTGTAGGAGATTCATTAAGGATTTTTCTAAGATTGCAAGACCATTGACTCGCCTCTTGTGCAAAGAAGTCGAGTTCATGTTTGACTCCGAGTGTCTGGAAGCATTCTTTAAGATCAAGGAAGCTTTGATGTTTTCACCAATAGTCCAAGCCCTTAATTGGACCCTACTGTTGGAGATCATGTGTGATGCAAGCGAGTATGTAGTGGGAGCATTGCTAGGTCAGAGAAAAGACAAGAAGCTCAATGTGATCTATTATGCGAGCAAGACATTTGACAACGCTCAGGTCAAGTATGCAACTACTGAAAATAGCTGCTTTCTATAGTCTTCGCTTTTGAGAATTTCCGATCATACCTCGTTGGTTCCAAGGTTATTTTGCACACAGATTACGCAACTTTGAAATACGTTATAAAAAAGAAGGATGCTAAGCCAAGGTTAATGATCTGGATGCTACTACTCTAAGAGTTCAACATGGAAATTGTGGATAAGCCAGGGGTAGAGAATGGCGTGGCTGACCATCTGTCAAGAATGATGATGGAGGACTCAATCCCTGTTGATGAATCCATGCCAAATGAGCAACTCATGTCACTAAAAGGAATGACAACTCGAGTCTGTGAACTCCAATACGAATTCCAACTTTGAGTTTCAGATGAATGACTGCAACTTAAAGGTTATGGAGACTCGACTTTAGCAAAAAAGTAAGCTAGCTGGTACTACAGTACCATGGTATGCAAACTTGGTTAAGTATCTTGTTGTCGGTGAAGTGCCTAAGAGTCTGGATTCCAATCAGAAGAAATTCTTTAGAGATGTGAACCACTACTTTTGGAATGAACCTTATCTCTATGAGAACAGATCTGATGGTTTCTTTAGGCGGTGCATTTGCAGAGCAAGAAGTTCAGAGTGTTTAGAGCATTGTCATGGGTCAGCATATAGTGGTCACTTGGCCACATTCAAGACAGTTTAGAAAATTTTACATGCAGGATTATGGTGGTCTAGTGTGTTTAAAGACGCTCAAGCTTTCATCTCCAAATGTGATTTGTGTCAGAGGATAGATAACATCAGCAAGAGAAATAAGATGCCATAGAATCCGATTCTTGAGATTGAAGTGTTTGACTTCTGGGGAATCGATTTCATGGGACCTTTCAACCCACCATCACATGGGAACAACTATATTTTGGTAGCAGTGGACTATATCTCCAAGTGGGTTGAAGCCCTTTCTTGTCCCACTAATGACGCTAAGGTTGTATTGAAGTTGTTTAAGAGCGTCATTTTCCCCAGATTTGGTGTTCCAAGAGTCGTGATCACTGATAGAGGTTCTCACGTCATCAACAAGATATTTTTGAACATGCTGAAGAAGCATGGAGTTAAGCATAAGGTCACCACGCCTTATCACCCACAGACAAGTGTACAGGTAGAAGTCATGAACAAGCAGATTAAAATGATCTAGCAAGAGTAGTGGGAGTCTCAAAGAGAGATTGGACAGTAAAGTTGATGACACACTTTGGGATTATAGAACAGCTTTCAAAACGCCAATTGGAAGAACTCCGTTTTAGATCTTGTACAGGAAAGCATGCCACATGCCAGTTGTGATAGAGTACAAGCACTGTGGGTTATGAAGTTGCTAAATTTTGATCTCAAGACTGTGCAAGAGAGGAGACTAATGGATCTACACGAGTTAGAGGAAGCTCGACTTGAAGCTTATTAGAGCTCAAAATTTTCGAAGGAAAGAACTAAAGCCCTCCATGATAAGAAGATAGCGCCCAAGCGGATCACAGCTGGTGATCAGATACTTTTGTTTAACTCCAGACTTAAGTACTTTCCTGGGAAACTCATGTCAAGATGGTCTCGTCCATTCCGAATTAGAGAAATTCTAATCAACAAGGATGGCAAAAATTTCACGGTTAATGGGCAAAAGGTGAAACCTTATTTTGCTGATGAGACTACCGAGAGAACAACTGTTTTTCTTGATGAACCACCCAACCTCTGAGGCGTATGAAAGTCAAGCTCAATAACTTTAAACAAGTGCACTTGGGAGGCAATCCCATGATATCCTTCTAAATACTCCAATTTAGTTTGTCTGGAAAGAAAAATATTATTTTGTCTTTTTGATTTTTTAGAAAGCTACAGGAATGCTCACAAGGTGGGGTGATTTAAATCGGTAACATTGGGAGAAACTGGGGCACTATGCAAGATTTACCTGATTTTAGAACAACCCCATGATATCCTAAAACGTTGCTCTATTTAGTCTAGCTAATCTTGCATTTGTCTTTTATTGCTTGATGTGCATGTGCCTTAATTTTTAACATTACCTCGATTATTGATTGAAATATAGAAGGGGAGCCACGCGATTGTTTTTTTTTTTGCTAGACTTAGCATTGAGTTAAAGCTGATTGATGTTGAACATAAGCATTTGTTTTCAGCTTTGCATTAGGATTGGCCCAACTCTAAGCAATAAAAAGGGATACTCGAGTCTATACCTGCACCACAACATGCACTAGTCGAGTGAATTGATTTGATGTTTTTAGGCTCCTCATGCATTATTGTGTTTTGTTTTTCCATTGTCATTTCACTCCATGCTTGGTCGGTCACGAGCATTCACTTGCACCCACTCTTCTTTTGCTTTTAAAAGACACACGTCATCCTCACATAACTCACATCACATACTCGAAATTACTCTTTCTCTCATTTCTATTTCATTATTTCTTCATGTTCTTGAAGAGCCTTGCTTCCTGTTTTGCAGAGAGATAACAAGAACAGACAAAATCGAGTGTTTCTTCATTGTTCTCGAGTCTTTCTCTTCAACCTACATCAAAATTGTGTGTTCTTCTTTCCGCATCCATCAATCCGGCACAAGACTCGATCTTGATCTCGAGCTTGCACCTCCACACGCTGCCGCCACACCATCATGGATTCGATTTAGAGTCAACATAATAACAGTCACAGTCTAGTTTAAGCGTCTGCCTACACATGAGTTTGTTTCGAGTCTACCTACGGTAACCAAATATCTTGAGCTTCTCTTGACACTCGAAACCATTTTTTGTCGTCTTAGCGTTATTCCCAAGTTACAAAGAATCAATTAGACAAACCCGAGAGAAGCAAATTGAAGCTCTACACACAAGACATGATTTTGATCTCAAGTGCTGCCTTGATGCGCCATCACACACTACTTCCACACGCCACCACGCATCGCCTCCATGTGCCATCACGCGCCACATCCATGTGCCATCACACACCACCTTCATGCAACATCTCGCACTGCCGCCAAACCATCACTTAAATGGTCTTGAGTATTCCTCCAACACTCAAATACATTTTGAGCCTAGCTATGGTAGTCACCGATTCGAATCCTTTGCAAGACTTGATATCATTTAGAGCACCAACATTTACACCAAGCCACACATTCGAGCTTTGCTATCATTTCTTTGCTGACAGATATGCTCAGAATGTGGAAGTTAGGACAGGGTTCATCTAAAAGAATGCTTACACGATCTATGGCGGAAGAGTCATTAATAGATGTAGAAGAGGAGAACTCGCTATCTGAGTTATTGAGATGACGTTGAGCCGCTACACGAAAAGTAAAGGGTATTAGAGAAGAACTAGAGGGAGATATTTTTGAGGAAAAGGCTAGTAGCACAAGACGTTGGGAGCACGCCACAAGCTGTGACTTGCCAAGATGCGCTCAAGGATTTCAGGGTAATGAGTGTTGGTGGAACAATGTATATCAACAGTGAAATGATGGTGTAGCTTGGAATCGCCAAGTATGTGGATTTGATGCTTGAGAATTGTGGATTAATGCAGGTTGTCTCTCACCCACGCAACACGTACAGGGCGGAAACCATACAGTTTCTTGCCTTTGTTGAGCTGCAAATGTACTCTGCTTAAGAAGAAAGGTTGCAGCGCATAGATGGATTTGGGATGCTTAACTTTGCCGTCAATAGCGTTAGTTACTCTTTCTCGTTGTTAGAATTCGAGCAGTTTTTTGCTCTTCACCCATTGGACAAACATGACACATAATTCGACCGAGAGGAACTCGACTTTTTGTGGAAATTGATTGCCCGTCTTGTAGCGTATAACCCTTCATAGATTAAATGCTCAAAGATCAGGAATCCTGTAATCCGATACTTCCACAAGGTGATTGCGTCCATCTATTTTGCGAGAATCAAGTCAGGTAATGTTAGGCAACCTGAGCTTGATTTTGCCGACAACAAAATGTAGTTTGAGGGGAATACGAACAAAAACAGGTTTGCCAAAGCACTCATGTACCAATTGATGAGCTACAAAAGGTGGGCTTGAGTGTGCCAGGACAACTCGAAGGAAACAATATGTGTTGGTGGGATCGTCACGAGAATTTTGGAAGCATGGAGCGTGACGGTGAAGTAAAAGCCAATTATTCGAGAATATCTCGACATTGCTTATCTCGTGCAACACAAGATCTTAAAGAAGGGGCTAGGTAGAAGAGTTTGGTTGTATAGGTTCAGATCGACAGGTACAACAGGTGATTCTAGGATTCTGCTTCCAAACATGGAGTATGCCACGCTTGCACTTGAGATAGACATTGCGTTCTTACCTCCAGAGGAGTACCTCAGTGGAGCTCGGGTTCAAAAAAATAAACCAGTGCGGGAAGCTGAATCATCTAAAAAGGACCTTGGCGAACCAGAGTGCTATTATTTTGATGAGTACCAAGAAACAAAGATGTCCAAGGGTTTAGAAGCTGCTCACAAACGCATTGGTCTTTTACAGAAATTATGCAGATGGAATGCCAAGCAAATTACCGACCTCAACAATTCATTCAACTTGCTTAAATTTGGCTTTAGCTCTCGCATAGAGATGCTTTTGACTCCCTTAGACATCAGAGAACCAACCTCACCACCGCTCAAATGTTCTGCCTCCACCGCGCGGCAATCCTGAAGGTGCTCAAGCTCGGAACAACCCCGCAGGGCATCAGCACACGCCCAACAACCGATGCCCCAAATCGAGCAGCAGGAGATAACACCACATTTCAAGCAGCCGTATAGATTCCCTCAATATCTAAACTTAGACCTGAACTTGAGTCTTTTTGGGCATGCGATCGAACCTAATATCTCTATGTATACTTATGCTCTTGCAGGCACCTCAGAGTCACAACTTAAGGTGAGTTCAGAGCTAGCAATATGCAAGAGATCGTCAACCTGGACCCGTAGAAGAAGAAGTACAAGCAATGAGCAGCAACTCGTCGGTACAGAGATCCAATCACAAGACGTTTTGGCACAACCGACTGTGAAGTTCTTAGACCTGCTAGAGGAAAAATTGAGCTTCTTCCACTACCCACAGGAGTCCCAGCCTCACGACGACTTCATGGATATGGATCCAGCCGGGTTTGCTTTGTTTGGAAGGCGTTAGACGAAGGTACCTGTTCCTTGCTCTTTTGTATATATCATTGCAAGTTTGATTATTGTTTGTTAATTTGGAATTCTTTTTCACGCTTTTATACACACAAGAGACTGTGTGATTCAAGTTTGGGGAGGGCTCTATAGGATACCAACTTTGTTTTCTGTGTTCTTAATTTTTATTCCGCATCTTCACCACGCATTGCATAAAAAAATTTATCAAGTAGTGTCACATAGCCGCATACCATTTATGATTGAGTCTAGATGCATAGGGAACTATGAGGATTATAGCCGCTTAAACTTGGTGATTGTCTTGCTTGATTCAAGGCCCTAGTTTCTAAGTTCTTTGTTGCGTTCCATACTTGTCTGAAAGTTAAGACTGAACCATGCTAGGAATGTTTAGCATAAGCCTCATGCCATGATTGAACATGTTTTGACTTGATGCCTATCCTCACTAAGTGATAACCATAAAATTGAATGCTAATTATCCTGTCTTTGCATCAATCTAGAGTTTGTGGATAGAACATAACACTTGGATTTTCTTTTTTCTTTACGCTGCTACCTTGTTATCCAAGTAGAATTCTCACCTAGCCACATCTTAACTTATTTCAAACCATGAACCGTTTGTGTGCGAATTTAGGCCTATTTTCGTTCTGAACTTGGTATAAATTGTTAGGTGAGAGCCGACAAATCCATGGTCTTATGTAGTTTTGGTCCACAATTTTTGAGCATACTATTGTTAGGTGGTTAGCTTTGCTTTGGAATAAGAATCACTCGAGTTTAAGCAGGAAAAAGGATATGGAATGAATGAGAAAGGAGAGGTCTAAGTAAAATAGTTAAGGAAACGAATGGGAAGAAAATATAAGTGTATAATAAGTTAGTAAAGAACGTGGAAATACTAATGTGTAAGGCTCTAAGTGCAATAAAAAGAAGAAGACACAAAATATCTAGATAAATTAAGAATGAAATTGAACCAGAGAGCTTAATGAGAAATCCAAAACCACTAGAAGAAGAAGTTTAGAGTAGGATTGTTTTATGGGTTTGATTGGCTAGAAAGAGACTCATTTCGGGTGCAGCGGGTAGATAAGATCATGTATTTGTATGCGCCTATTCATTCTCACCTTTAGCATCATACTAAAGTTTGGTCTATTCATGAGTGATCCCTTGTGCATATTACTTGACCAGTTACTAGAAAAAGAGATCATTCTAATCTATCGACCTGACCCTTGGTCAAACAAGCTCTCTAATGACGCTTAGACATGATCCACGGTTATTGAACTAATAAACGTTAAGAGGATAGGTCGATTTGAATGCATAATTAGGTAGTGGCTGAGCTTAGATTAAACTATAATTGTCATGGCTAAAGTTTTTAAGTAAGGCTTGTTTGAACTGCACAATTAGAACTCGCAACTGGGACCTTGAGTTTCGCATTTGTTTCATCTTGTTTCTAGTTCTGAGTTCCTAACATTGCAACATCTTCTCTAGCTTAGTATCACGCATTCGCTTGAGGGCAAGCAAAAACTAAGTTTAAGGGAGTTGATATATGTGTATTTTAGTATGTTTTAGAGGTATTGTTTAGCACACTTTGCATTCATATTCATATTCATATTCATATTCATAGCATTTGCACTTCTTTAGAGTCTTTTTAGATTCATATTTCATGCATTGCGCAGAATTGCATACATGTTGCATAAAAAGAGTTTTAGGTACTTGGAAAGCATAATTGGAGCACCATGGATGTTGTGGAGACAATTGGACCAGATGACAAGCTTGGACGCAACTATGGAAGTCGAGCCTCACCACAGACTCGAGTAGGAGTTGGAGCTTTGGGATGAACTCAAGAATGGACAAGAGCTCGAACTTAGACTCGGTTTGTAATCGAACTTCTCCATTAACTCTTGTACGAAGTGGAGCCTTATCTCAGTCTATATGGACAGCTGAAATTAATGGTTCGATTTGGTCATATTGTTATTTTTCTATCTTTAGGTTAAGCGAGGATCTAAGTACAAAACCCCTCGGTTGTTACGAATAAGGCGGATCTAAATTTTTACGCTTCCGCAAGAAAACACTTTTGATCTTTTGCTGTTGTAATTCTACTTTTGTTTTATGTTTCTTGAACGAATTTCTAGTTTGTTTTTATTCAACTTTGCATTCTACTTTTTTTTTATCATGATGCTCACTTTGACCTTTGCTTTGATTGCTTCGCCTATGTGTTTTGAGTAGATCTGCTAGGGTTTGTAAGAGAGTTGATTAGACCAGCGATGAGCTTAATTGCTTCACACCAGTTAGGTTGTTAAACGCTTATGATGATAAGGTCTGTTGATAGCTTTTCTGAGTTTGTCTGCCACGAGAGTGGATTCATTATATATGAACTAATTGCCTAAAAACTTGCTCTGTTAGAGTTTTGTTAAGAGATTTAGTAAATTTAAGTGAGGCGCTAGTCCATGATCTCTACCCTTTATGAACCCTCCTTTCTCACCTATTGCCTAATTCCTTGCGCTTGTTTTATTTCTGTTTTCGCTATATTCTGATTTTACTGCACTTTGCTTCCATTTCTTTTACGCCTCCTAATTTAGACTTGCTTTATGTTTAGTACTCTTATATTACTATTTCTTGTTGTTTAAATTCCTCGTTTAGGTTGATAGATAACAAAATCATTAAATCAATTCAGCTTGAATTAGAGTAGTCTATTAGATTCTGATTGCTAGTTACACTCCCACTTGGATTGACACCTATTATACTGCATCGACATCTTAGTGTAATAGGATTTGACAAATAGGGTAGAATCATGTTATCATAGAGGAAGTACAAAGAAAATATTATATTTGTAAGTATGTTTAAATAAATTGAAAAGTTTATAAAAAAAATTAATACAAACATACATGTGCAAAGACTTTGTTCTTCTGCAATGGATAGCTCGACACATCCAATGCTCGTATCACCGTTATGTTTAGTCAATGACGACATCTTTGCAGTGACATCTGTATAGAGCCACTCAACTTTTTTGTCCACAATAACTCCATCTAAGTTCCGCTTAGTACGGTAAAGAACCTCAAAATATCCACGATGCAAATCTCTAGTCTCCTCTTATTGAAAATATTGTTAAACATATTGTAATAAACAGATTAATATAATATTTTAAAACATGTTAAGTTAATAAAAACATACAATCATTCGGCCTTGAGCAATAAACAAAATCTGTCCTGAGCAATGCTTGTGAGGATCGTCTCCATTGGGATCCAAGAGTCGAGCTTTCCGACTGCTGGCACTCTTGATCTTTGTCTTTGAATCCTGGCAATACTGATAAAGCCATCACATACCCTCTTCTCGAACCATTTAGGAAATGCATTGTTTTCTGTCATGTTTTCTTCCAACGTCCAACCTGGTCAGTCATGCGATCCTTCAATTTTTCTTCAAATGGAGAATGGACACTCACCATTTTATTTGACATCCCAATGATATTTTTGCTACAAAGTGAAAAATAAATAGTTATAATACATAAATTAAAAATTAAAAGTAAAACTAAAAATCTAATTTAAAACAGAAAAACTTACTACAAAGTCTTAAACCATCACTCGATGATATAATTTGGCTTTTGACTAATATTTACATGAGGCTCCTTGAAACCTGTTTCAAAGATTTCTCTGACCGAAGTCACCACCTTTCCATCATGTTCAAACCTGAAAATCTAAAAACCAATTTAAAAGATTTAAATTTGGTAAATTTTAAACATAATATAAACATATGTACCATAAAGTTCCTAGCAGATGCCTTGGATCGAACTTTGGGAGATCTTTATGCCCATCTGCATTAAGAAATTGTTCAATAGTCATCCTCGTGGCAACCTCAAAAGGTATAGGCTGGTAAACACCGGGTGTGAGAGCTATCGATGGCGGATGAGTCTCAATGAAAGGTGAGTAGTCCCGATGAGTGGAAAAATTCAACCCGGCGTAGTAGGAACAGATCATCGTGTATATGGCTCAAATCCAAAAGGTGACGGGAGCTCAAATCCAAACGGAAGATGTGATTCACCAATGCTCATAAGATAACGAGAATAAGGGTTATGAATCTCCGACATCTAAAAATCTTTAAAAGTATTTTAGAAAATTAACTAATAATTCAAAAACTAATTTATAAGATTCATATAAATGTAAATAAGAAGATTAAGCTTCATAGCTCCAACCTATAGAAGACAAGGGGCGCTTACTAGGCACAGCTTTTAAAATGCATAAAGATGTATTTGTAAATTATTAAAATACTTTAAAAATTACAAAGTTTTTTATAATTCAAAAATATATTTATAAAATTCATATAATATACTTTTTTAAAAGTACATAAAAATGTATTTGTGAATAATAAAAATACTTTTAAAAATCATAAAAGTGTTTTTATAATTCATTAAAAGATGTATAAAATTTATATAAATGTTTTGAAAACACATAAAAGTGTTTTTTTCGTTTTTTCCTAATACATAGATGTTTTAAAATACATAAAAATGATTTTTTGTAGATAACAAATATTTTTAAAAATCATAAAACTGTTTTAGATTCCATAAAAATATTTATAAAATTCATAAAGATGTTTTATGATTCATAAAAATGTTTATAAAATTGAGAACGTTTAGAAAGCAGCATTTAGTAATCAAAAACCTTTTGAAAATCGTTTTGAAAATTCCAAAAAAAAAATTTATAAATTCTAAAATTTGTTTCAAGTATAGATTCAGGTTCTGAATAATCTAAAATTTAAAATCCAACATCCTATTCGCAATCTAAATTCCAAAACCTAAAATCTAACAAATATAAACCTAGATCTAGGTTCCAAATCTTAAAAATCTAGTAAATCTATGGTGTAATTGACAACACAAAGGAAGAGAGGAGAGAAATATGCCTCGCTACAGGGCGGAGGAGCGGCGGAAATGCGGAGGAGAGGAGAGAAGAGAGAATTAGAGGAGAAGCAAATGCGAAGAGAGAAGAAAAGGATAGGCGGAGGTGAAGGAGAAGGGGTGGCGCTCGGTAGTCTCGAAGACCAGGAGAGGAAGGCTCAAAAAGAAAAAGCAGAAGAGAAAAAAAAAAGAGGGCATTGCTAGGGAATTAGGGTTTTGAGTGTTGCTAGGGATTAGCTAAGGAATTAGAACATCCCTCGCAGATCCGTAGCAAAATTGCTAGGGATTAGCTAAGGAATTAGAACATCCCTCGCAGATCCATAGCAATAGTTGCTAGGGAATCAGGGTTTTAAGTGTCGCTAGGGAATTGGAACATCCCTCATAGATCCGTAGAAAAGGTTGCAAGGGTTCTGTGAGGGATGTGCTAATAATTCCCTAGTGAATCCCTAGCAACTTCAGTAACCAATTTTTTCCTTAAACCCATAACCACTTAACTCTTTTATAATCCATGAAAAAGTGAACTACGAAAGATTATGAAAATGCAGATTCTCACAAGTAAGAAAAGACCAAAAACAAAGAAGACATCTCTAAAACATTGATTTACAGAACCTAAATACATGTATTTTCTATTTATGTCGGTAATATTTACTTAGTTAGAGATATCATTATAAATGTTTTCTATGTTTTTAGTTTTTTCTTACTTGTGAGAATCCCAATTTTCATTATCTCTCGAAATTCATTTTTATTTGTAAGAGTGTATAGGGTTTAGGGATTTTGTCGCATATTCGGATATCTATAACTTTCTAGAGATTTGCTAGGGAATTGGAATATCCCTCGCCAATCCGTAGCAATATTTGCCAGGGATTAGCTAAGGAATCGGGGTTTTGAGTGTTGCTAGAGAATTGGAATATCCCTCGCAGATCCGTAGAAATGTTGCTAGGGATAAGCTAAGGAATTAGAATATCCCTTGTAGATCCATAGATACTGTTGCTAGGAATTAGCTAGGTAATTGGAATATCCCTTGTAATCTTGTAGCAAATATTGCTAGCGATTAACTAGGGACTTAGAATATCTCTCCCAGATCTCTAGCAACTGTTGCTAGGGTATTTCTAGGTAATTAGGTTTTGAGTTTTGCTAGGGATTCACTAGGGACTTGGAACATCCCTCGTAGATCCATAGCAAAGTTTTCTAGGGATTTGCGAGGGATGTTCCAATTCCCTAGCAGATCCCTTGCAAACTAATAAAATTGAATGAAAACAAAATACATATATATGTATATAATTGATCAAAATACGTCTGTATAACTTAATAAGATTCATTTTCAGAGTCACCATGATCAATGTCTTCTTCGTCACCGGTGTCTTCGAACTCTTCAGAATCTTCTTTTTCATGACCTGAACAATCTTCTGCCACAATGTCTTCCACTTGTGGTGCATATACGATTTCTTCGGTTGATTCGACAACTATTAGGACTTCTTATGATCTATCTTGTTGCATAGCCACATCATTGACTTCTCTTACTATACACCCTCTTAGATTCACTTTTATTGCTGATAACCACGTCATGCCCCTCTGCATTATACAAGGATAAGAAATAAAACACACTTGTTCTCCTTGACATGCTAGAATAAAGGAGTCAAACTTGGAATGTGTTTGATTTGCATTAAAATTGGTTACCCCTAACAAGTTTGTGCAGACTCCTCAACCGAATGTTGTAATGTACAAATATCATTTGAGTAAAATGCATTTCAACCCAATAATTCTAGGATACCCAACTTCTATAATTTTGTTCAGAATACTGTAGAAGTTGTTTTCACTTGGCACATATATTCCATAATTTGTGGGCGCTTTATTTGAACCATGCACATAAGTATGAAAAGAGTATCCACGAGTAAAATACATTGGAGCCATTTTGGCCCTGCAAGTGGTTCTTCAATAATCTTATGCAACCATAGCAGCAATGGTTTGGCTGCACATCCATTCTTGACCTACATATTATTGTTAAAAATTAATCTTATACGTAATTTTGAAACATATATAGTGAATAATTAATTAAATTAAATAATAACACATGCATAGTATTTTAACCATCCGGTAAAACCACGTTCTTTGAACTTGTCATATTTTGTTTCTTCTAAACCAACATATGCTTCTCTTATCTATCTATCGAATTCACTGAAAAATAAAATATTGATGCTGATTAATTAAATATATGTAAGTAAACTAAGTAATTGATATATATATATATATACCTCTCAAATGGCAGCACGTCTTCACAATTTCGTTAAATATATTTGTGAGCCGCACGACTATGTTCATGGTCTTCCCACCAAACTTCCTTCAATTTTCTACCAAGTCTGCCTATTTGAGTAAAGATGTCTGGAACCTCAATTTTATATGTTGGTGCAACACCTCCATCGTCATATCGTCCTATATGGGTTCTTTTGGTTTTGACGGTTGTATTAAAGTAATATGAGGTGAAATGAGATGTTTCCTTGGTCAAACTTCCTGCAACGATCGATCTTTCTACTTTTTCTTGATTTTTTACCTTTCTTTTTCAGATGTCCCATGAATCGCTCAAACGGGTACATCCATCGATATTTAACAAGCCCACTAAGAGCTGCTTCATGTGGTAAGTGGATTGGAAGATGTTCCATCACGTCAAAAATGATGGTGGAAAGATATTTTTCCAAGTTACAAAGCAATACTAGGATATTAGCTTGTAATTGAGCTATGTTATCCTCCGTTAGTGTTCATGTACATAGATCTCTGAAAAATTCTCTAGTTCCTACAAGTTGATACTTAACAAAATTAAAAAATGTCTAATATAATTTATTAAATGGGAAAATATAACATTCGATAGTCATTTACCATAGACATGTGTCAGCAAAAGCTCAAGTAATGCAAAAGGCAATAGTTGCTGCATGAATACATGGAAATCGTAACTCTTCATACCATATATTTTTTCCCTTGCTCTATATATCTTGAGAATTTAGGCAATAACCGTCGGGAAACTTTACATATAAAGAAATCAGTTAACCAATGCATGTTTTGGTTCTCCAGATAATTGAAAGCTTGGAATCGGTAATTTGCCATATCTTGTAATAAAGTTATCAAAAAAAATTCACGATGTACATCATATCGAGGTTGTGGTGTAGTAGGTTATCTTTCCAATATGGTAGCTCCCAAGAAAATACTCATTTGTGCCAATTGTGAGAATCACCATATGTGTCAGGCATGTTTGATGCAGTGTGCCAATTGCCCACACATTTACATGTTTACTGAGCACCATAATGATCACTCCTTTAACAGATCATTCCCTATCATGTGAGCTGGGGAGAAATATGCACAATCTTGTTCTTCTTGAACAATTTGTTGTTCTTTCTGTATGAATGATGCATGGAGAGAAACCGACGATGACAATCAAGCCAACATGATTTCTTTCCATGCTTTAGTTAAAAATCATTTAACCATCCCATACAATATGAACAAGATAACCTTCCATGTGTAGTCCATCTAGATATGATTCCAGACGCTAGAAAGTCACTGATTGTCCACAATAAAACCGTATGCATCTTGGAATTATGTTGCTGCGAGTAATCGAATGTGTGAACACCTCTATACCATAACAGTTTCAGCTCATGAATGAGGTAGGAGAAGAACATCAAGGGATCATTTTGGATAAATAGGACCTGGCAGTAGAATAGTCAAAAATATAAAATCAATTTGCATGCACATATCTGGTGGAACTTTGTATGGTGTCAATATGACAGGCCAAAGAGAATATTGCCTCCTAGACAAACCAAATGAAAAAAATTCATTAGTGCGTAAACCAAGATAGACATTTCTAGACTCTTTAGGAAAGGCATAATGTACCGGATGAAAATATTTCTAAGCCTTTATATATGATGGATTTGCAACCTCCCCATCATTTACTGTATGTTTTGCATGTCATCTCATTACCGCTGTTTTCCTTTCAGATTGGTCTAATCATTTAAGTCTATCCATGATTGGTAAGCACCACATACGTTTGTATGGGACACAACTTCTTCCACTTGTTGCTCAATATCTTGGCTTCTCACAAAAACGATGTTCCTACAACTTATCATCATCTTTCCAAAAAATCATGTAATTGTCAATGCATACATCAATTATTTTTGATGGTAATCCAAGACCGGCAACTAACTTCTGCAGAATTATTATCTTTCGGCAAATACTCCCTAAACGCATTCACTAATTGATTCATACTTATCTATATGCTTCCTTCACTTTTAATAGACATCAACATAGCTACGAATGGTAGTTTAGATAGAATCTCTCTAAAAAGCTAAAAACATAATAAAGATTATGTTCCATCCCTTAATCTACTAAATTTTAAGGAGCCCACTCATTCACAACATCATCGTCCTTCCATTAAAATTGGTTGGAATGACTGTATGCCTAATCTATGCTTGATTCACAGCATCAAGGTCTGAGCCAAATTGAGCACTCGAAGGAATTGACCTTTGCTCTCATATTAAATCCCTCCTAAATAAGTTGATTTGCATCATCTAGTATATCATAAAACTGTTTGTCTTCTGGGTTAGGTTCTTCAATAGTATTTTCACCAACTAGAGGAATAGATTCATGATAAGCATCTATAACCATATCATGAAACCTATTTCCTTGAAGATACACATAATTTTCAAACATATCTCCACCATAATTATGATTTGCATTATGACTAGGTTGATCAACACCAGCACTTGTACTACTACTTTTTGTACCCAGACTATAACCCTCCCCATGCAAAAACTACACAATAGTTTGGAGTAAACCCTCTACTATAGACATCTCTTTTAACCATATCAATTGACAAATATTTGGTGTTACCATACTATGGACATAGACAAAAGATGTTACCATCATTCAAAGCAAATTAGTTATTAGTTGCCTAATTTATGAAAGCTCGCAACTCGTCGCAAAACTCCCTTGTCACTTCTACGGTCTCTAGATTAATTTGATTATACATCCATTCTCATAATGTGAACACTTTATGTTCTAACGCCATTTCTTTTTTTCACCGAATTGTTTTTCGGAGACTTTTTTTGAAACTTTTTTCCCCAAATTTTCTCTCTCTAAAGTGTTTATGATTTGGAGTGAAACTTCAATCTCATGGTGGGCTATTTATAGAGAAAAGAAAAAAAAGCTGCTATGGATTTGCGGGGAATATTGGCAAGGGAATTTTCAAATATTAGGTACTGCACACGTTAAACGTGACCCAACCTCTTTCACTGATGTTTCCTAGGGAAATGGTGCATCGCAAATGCCTTGCAAATTTGATAGGGATGTCATGCATAGAACATCCCTTGCAAACATGCGACAGATTTGCTGGTTTTCACAAGCCCCTCGTAAGTTTGCTAGGGATTTTCCTAAAATATTTTTTCCTTGCAAGTCTGCTAGGGATTTGCTTGGAATTGGTTTGCCTCGCAATCCCCTAGCAAGGCCATCGCAAATTTTTGATGGCCTTTTTGCCTAGCAAAATTCCCTCGCAATAAAGTGTTTTCTTGTAGTGACAAATTTAACCGCGCAGAATTTGACAGCTCCTCTTGCATTGATGCAATCCAAAATTCGTCCAACAAGGATTCCTTGTTTGTGTTGGGTTTGATTTTGGACATAAAACAAGCATACTTAATTGATTCAGCAATTGTTTTCTTTTGTGCCATAAAAGACACGAAAGATGCATTCCCAGCAAGCTGTTTGAAATCAATCTGCTTTTCTCGAGTAATTCTTCCCCCTGAATCTAATTTATAACATCATTGGAGGAGTGATTCCGATATACTTGAGGAAAAACATCAATCACAATCTGAAAAATGGATATCAGAGCTAGATTCTGCATACGGTTGAGGCTCATTATTCTCATCAAATTGCTGAAGTGTTAGCCAAAACATGGAAGTATCAGTAAAGACCATGTTCACTTTCTCTTGAACTGTCAAAGTATGTCTATTGTAAACTCTATAAGTAGTAACTGAACCTCGGTAACCAAGGAACATACCTTCATCACTCCAAGAATCAAACTTCCCTAGATGATCCTTAACATTAAGAATGTAGCAAACACATCCAAACATGTGGAAGTAATGTACTATATGAATTTTACCCTTCCACAACTCATAAGATGTTTTTGTTGTTCCTTTTGCGTATATACACAATTGATAATGTAGCATGCAGTGTCAACAGCTTCTGCTCATAACTGTTTACATGCATTACTTCCATGCAACATTACTCTTGCCATTTCCTACGTTGATGCCAAATCTTAGCTTCACTTTCTTCTTTAGCAACCATGCATTGTGAATTAGGAACCCGCATGTGGCAATCCTTTCCTGTACAAACTCCCTCTAAGTGAACAGTACCTTTCTCATCAACAACTCGACATTTAGTTCTTGTAAAAGTAACATCCAATCATGTATCACACAACTAGCTGATACTAATTAAATTTGCTCTCACACCATCAACAAGGAAAATGTTACTTAGTTTAGCTCTGTTGAACTTCTCGTAGTTCCTTTATCACATATTTTTCCTTTAGCACCATCACCAAACGTCACTTTTCCAGTTGTGACTACCTCAAGCTCTTATATAGAAGCTTGATCTCTTGTCATATGTCTTGAGAAATCACTATCAAAGTACACTTGCTCATTGAGTTACCATGATCACCTTTTGTCAGCAGTGAATATTACTCTACATAACAAATCCATCTTCTTAACCCAAGTCTGGTTTCTGTTTTTACCATTGAAGGTAAACTTTTTTTGCCTCCAAATTTATTGAACTCTAGACTGAAGCTTGCAGTATTGATATCCCATATGCCCTTTCTTTTCTACAATACCAACACTCAACTTGATGATCCACAATTCGATCCATAATAATGAGTCTTCTCAGTCTTCCACCATATACCAGCTCGCTATCGTTGATGTTGATGTTGTTTTTCCTTTTTGCTATAAAGGTTTAAGTTGTTCTACACTCTCCAATGTACCTATAGCTTACACAAACTTCATCTCTGCGAATTCTTTTCCTTTATAAGCCAAGCCCTAACGTGCATTCTCTGTCCTTCCAACAGATAATCTAAAATCCTTTGTTCCTTTGGACAGCATCTTGATTTGTTCCAACAGATAGTTATCTTCCTCTTAACTAATGGACATTATGATTTAAAGTGTCTATAGCCTTAACATTCAAGACACTACTTTTCAGTTTGGTAGTTGTCTCTATCAACTGGTGGTTTTGTAGACACCTGATATTCCGTCCTTTGTCCTCTTTCTGCTTTTCAAAGGAATTTTTTCATAATTAACCCCACTTCCTCTTCTTGATTTTCAACTGACTCCTTTTTTATGAACTGTTTTATTAGATATAAGTGCAATACTCTTACCTTTGGTTGTCCTTTCCTTTATAGTGACCTGAAGCTCAAAAGCTTGCATCATACCAACAACTTGATCATGTCTCTGAAAGTGTTCGAATCTACCAGACAAATTGAGGAACAGATCTCTGAAGATTGATCAGACAAGCTGAGGAACAGATCTTTGAAGATTTATCAGATAAGCTGACGAACATATCTCTAAAGATTTGTCAGATAACTTAAGGAACTAATTTCTGAAGATTAATCAGACAAGTTGAGGAACAGATCTCTGAAGATTGATCAGAAAAGTTGAGGAACAGATCTTTGAAGATTGATAAGATAATCTGAGGAACAAATCTCTGTAGATTGATCAGATAACTTGAGACACAGATCTCTGAAGATTGATCAGAAAACTTGAGGAACATATCATTGAAGATTGATCAAACAACTTGAGGAACATATCACAAAAGACTAATTAGACATTAATGTGAAATGGAAGATGTGGTGAAGCAGCTAATTAAGAAAAGGAATCTACAAGTCATCGTAACCAAAGTTGAAGATTGAAGTTGCTGTCAAGACAAGATGCTATTCAAGCTAAGAAGCTCTTCTCAAAAAGTGAATGTCTGAAGTTGTTCTCAACAAGAAGTTTCTATGAACGTGTAGTTGAGAACAACAAGTATCTGAGCTATACAAAGAGTCGATCAATACAAGAACTTGTTTAAACGCAAGTTTGTTGAAGGCAAGTGGCAGTGTGAAGACAAGTATCTATGTAGAGACAAGTGGTTGTCTGAAGACAAGTTTCTAGTACACGGACAAGTTGCTGAGCTGGAGAACGAGTTGGACGAGTGGCTGAGCTGGATGAAGAGTAGATCAGCTAAAATGTCCAGTTGCCTTTTAAAAAAAAGTCATGTTGCTTGTGAAGATAAAGGAAATATTCCTTATTGATAGAATTTCCATTTCTGGAAATTTGGAAGATTTTAGCTGAGCTCGACGGAGACTTGCTGGTCAAGGTGAAACTCAGGACAATGACCTGTCTACTGAAAAAACAGGTCACTATGAAGAAGAAATGGGAAGATATTAACTTGAGAGTTTCCATATCTCAGAGATTTGGGAGATTGTAGGTGAAGATGCACGACCTAAGAAAAGGTCTTAGGGTGTGTAGAGCTGTCTAACACTCTAGAGAGATTGGGGAGTTTTTGTTTGAGATTTAGAGAGAGAAAACTCTTGAGAGCCACTGTTTAGGGTTGAGTGTTTTTTCGTTTTGTGTTGGTGAGATTGTAACCAACAAGTATAAGTCTTTTCTAGAAAAGATTATATTAATAAAACGAGTTGAAGCGTTGGATCAGCGCACCGAATAAGGGTTTTATTCAAAAGTGGTGAAGATCTGGGAAGACATAGAATTTGCAACAACATGTGGATACTTATGTTCGGAAGAATCAGACATATGATTTTGAAGACAAGATTTAGTTAATGGTGGAAAAGTATCTCAGGAGACTGAATGTGGCTCAACTATGGAAGAAAGTATCATACCCAAAACAGAGGTCTGGAAAGGAGATTCAGAATTCTGCAAAGGAAAGCAACACTCAAGTTTTTGGTGACACACAGACAGGACGCCGTTACATGCGCAGAGGACAAGATGACACATTCTTTTGTTGGAGTGACAGTGATATTAATGAAGATACCACAGGAGAAACTCTACATAACTATGTAACTCATCTACGTATTGTTGATTCTGATGATGAAGAGCTGGCGCAATAGCAATCAAAGATCGTAATGACAAAGATGATGAGTTTGATGATGATCTTGGCATGTCTCCCGAAGAAGAACTGAAAATTGTTGTGATGAGACTTCTAGAATCTGAGGAAGCTAATAAGAATTTGGAGTCAAAATCCTTGTTTGAAAAAGAACAGGGAAGGGACAACCATGTGTCTGCAAGATAGATGCCGGAGATGGAACAACAGAAATTTGATAAACAGTGTCTGGAGTGTCAAGGATATGCCCATTTTAAAGCTGGATGTCCAACTATTAGAAGGAATATGAAAGTAAAGTGCTTCGAGTGTCAAGGGTATGGTCATATGAAATCTGACTGTGTGGGGATTTTAAAGCGAAAGGACAAGACATGTTAGTAAGCTGGAGCAAGAGTGACTTAGAAGACGAAGATAGGAACAATGATCTGGTTGCGCATTTTGGACTGGTCGATTTGTCAGAAGAGGTAGACCATGTGCCTGGGAGAAAGGAGACAAGACAGACATCTGTCAGTCAATATGATAAAGAAATTGTCACTGACCAGGACTCAGATGAAGAAGATAATATGGGGTTGTCTGTTGTCGATGAACTACAAATTATCTGTCGACACCTTGTTAATGTGGAAGAGAAACACAGCCAGCTGTTACTTGAGAACAAGCTTCTGTCTGACAAGGTTTAGAAACTAGATACAGAGTTAGAACCTAAAAAAGCTAAAAATATATAGCTAGAGAGTCACCTGTTAGAACAACTAAAGAACATTAAGATGTTATCCAAAGGGACAAAAGATCTTGACAAGATCCTGCAATCTGGGAGAACCGACAAAGCAAAATGGGGTTTGGGTTATTGTGATGCTGAGAACACAACTACTAACATGGTTTTTATTAAAGCAGCTGTCACCAAGAAGACTACTTCACCAAGTCAGAAGGTCATAAGAACAGTTCAGACAACCTCACAAAAGCTTGGTCAATAGCAGAAAAAAGGTCTGTACAACAGAAACTCGTATCAAAGCAACTGGGAACATCAACAGATAGCACCACAGAGGTGTGGTGAACAACCCATGCATGCTCAGTTTAACAATAGCTCATATCAAAGCTGCTCGAAACATCTACCAAAATGTTGGTTTTGTGGAAAGCTTGGTTATATCAATGCCAAGTGTCACAACTATCTGAATATAATAAAGGAAGCAATTAAGCATGACAAAGCTTATTAGGACAATGGGGTGAAGAACAGACTTTGGGTTCAAAAGCATGATATTTACCATTGTCATGATCATGTTAAAGACTTTCGATGTTCTAACAAGAAAAGATCACGACACATGATGGACACACAGGACATGAGGTTGAATTATGAGATTGTACACGATAGCAACTAGTGACAAGGCAAGAATAAAGGGTCAGTCTTGGAAAATGCATGCATGTGGAATGAGTTAAAGCACAGGGGTTAACTTGGGAAAACAACGTTGTTATGTGTTGAACAACAATCGTCTGTCCAACCACTCAAGACACATGTCGTGTCATTCTCGGTAATCCATAGACCCAAATATATGGTATGTTCTCTGAATGATAAATAATTGTACCGTAAAGCGTAAATAATTGTTCGTGAATATTTGAGTCTATTTTGAGTCTCCTTTGAGTCCACTGATTTTTCAATATTGATTGTCTGAGATTGATGGTAATTGTCGATATGGTCACTTGGGCATAACTTGTTGAGTTATTAACCGAACCATTGAATTTTCTCTGCCTTAATTGAACTAAACCTGGTTTTGGTATTTGTGAGTCTGTGATTATTAGAGACATGTACATGATCTGAAAACAGATGACTGATAACAATGGTATTCCTTCTGAACACCTACCTATATATTGTATTAATAAGAATGTCATAAACATTGCAAAAAACTCTGTCTTGCATTCTCGATCTAAGCACATCATGATTAGATATCATTTCATTCGAGAACATGTTGAGGAGAAGCTAGTCATTATCGATCATGTGAACACTGAATTTTAAATCAGTTCATTGCATTGAGAACAGCTATTGGTGTTTGTGAAATCTAATTGTCACAGTCGAGTGTGTAAGTGTGGACAGGTACATGCTTTAGATTTTGTTGTGCAGCATACTTCAAATGAGTTGATAGTATATAATTGGTTCTGCACACTGTGTAAAACAGCTGCTTGTCATGCCGTTCTGTGTAGATTGTATGCAAAGGGATGTGTTGCTGTAAAACAGGAGATCAAAGAGTTGAGGCGAGCATTTGTATCAGCTGATTGAGAAGTAAAGTGATATCTCTGATACATCATTGTGTCCTAACATGGCACAGTGACTTGTGAGACAAACATTGAATTGAGAAGTCGAGTGATATTCATATTATGTCAATTGAACAATGAGCATAAGCAGAAGCGTAAGCAATGATTTGTTCTCTATGTGTGCTTCATGATGTGTGTACCCAAAAAAAAGGTTATTGTGGGTACACACAGCTTGTTGTCTCTCCAAAGGAAACTCCAGCTGCCTGTTATACACTGATATGAATAGAGTGCTACAAAATATGCAGGATAAAGGTATGCCTGGTTAAAGACTAGCCGCAGGAGTCAACTGTTTATATGGTGTAAACTTGTGATACTGGTTGTATGATGATCTCCTTCGAAAGTCCTGTTTCTGTCTGCTTGTTGCCCAGCTCGCTGTGAGGATTTCAATAGGTATATATTTCATGCTATTAAGCTAAAAGCTAAACATGTATTAATTTGGTATGTGTTCACATGTTTTGATACTGGCTTAGGTAACTCAGATTGTTCTGAACTTATCATTTGTGTGGGCTACACGAGTGTGTGATATATATCATCGCTTATTTGGCATCTCTTTAAGCTTGACTCCTCTCAGGAGTAGGTATGCGGTCAAGCCTGTTGGGTTTGTTTTGTTAACATCTTATCACAAACAGATTGCCTTAGTCTCAACTCATTATTCCATCTCAAAGTTTTTGGACGAAAAAAAGTACATAGGGATTCTCGTCCACTTGGGTTATAGTTGATTCTTCTGTCTGTCTATGCATGTATGATTTTTAACTCAGTTGTGATATCAAACAGGAGGAGAAGAGTCTAACATGCCCGATCATGGGGGAGCTTAGAAGCTTAGCTTAGCTACTTTGTTTCTATCAACATGTACCTTGTGCAGTGTTTGTTTGTGCTTTGTTTTGAATAAGTACAATGAGGTGTTTGATTATCAAACTGAGCTAAAAAGAGGAGATTGAAGATGTTTGAATTTCCATTGATAGAATCAACACATCAAGAATCAATGAGCTGAAGTTCCACAGAAAACAAAGATGTGTCAATGAGCTTAAAGTTCGACAAAAAACAATTCATGTTCCAATTGAACACTTTCTATTTTTGATTATTCTAAAAGGATAAGATTATTCTTTTTACCAAACATTTGCGGGTCGATGTCTTTGATCATCACTCTGAGATAAAAAGGGGGAGATTGAAAGTGTTTGAATTGATTAGAGAATTGATAGGACAACTCAGTGATAAGATCAGCACAGAGTCTGCATTCTAACACTTACTTAGTTGTTTTTAACTCAGGTGTTTGATCTTCACTCTGAGATAAATAGGGGGAGATTGTAAGTGTTTGAATCGACCAGACAAGTTGAGGAAAAGATCTCTGAAGATTGATCAGACAAGCTGAGGAACAGATTTCTGAAGATTTATCAGATAAGCTGAGGAACAAATCTCTGAAAATTGATCAGATAACTTGAGGAAAAAATCTCCGAAGATTAATCAGACAAGCTGAGTAACAGATCTCTGAAGATTGATCAGACAAGCTGAGGAACAGATCTCTGAAGATTGATCAGATAACCTGAGGAAAAAATCTCTGAAGATTGATCAGATAACTTTAGGAACAGATCTCTAAAGATTGATCAGACAACTTGAGGAACATATCATTGAAGATTGATCAAACAACTTGAGGAACATATCACAGAAAACTGATCAGACATTAATGTAAAATGGAAGATGTGGTGAAGCAGCTAATTAAGAAAAGAAATCTACAAGTCATCATAACCAAAGTTGAAGATTGAAGTTGCTATCAAGACAAGAAGCTATTCAAGCTAAGAATCTCTTCTCAACAAGTGAATGTATGAAGTTGTTCTCAACAAGAAGTTGCTATAAACGTGTAGTTGAGAACAACGAATATCTGAGCTGGACAAAGAGTCGATCAATACAAGAACTTGTTTAAACGCAAGTTTGTTGAAGGCAAGTGGCTGTGTGAAGACAAGTATCTATGTAAAGAAAAGTGGCTGTTTGAAGACAAATTTCTAGTACGCGGACAAGTTGCTGAGCTGGAGAACAAGTTGGACGAGTGGCTGAGCTGGATGAAGAGGATATCAGCTAAAATGTCAAGTTGAATTTTTAAATAAAAGTCATGTTGCTGTTGTGAAGAAAAAAGAAATATTCTTTATTGTTAGAATTTCCGTTTCTGGGAGATTAGAAAGATTCTAGCTGAGCTTGACGGAGACTTGCTGGTCAAGGTGAAACTCAGGACAATGAGCTGTCAACTGAAAAAATAGGTCATTGTGAAGAAGAAATGGAAAGTTTTCTTAACTTGAGAGTTTCCATATCTGAGAGATTTGGGAGTTTCTAGGTTAAGATGCACGACCTATAAAAAGGTCTTAGGGTGTGTAGAGCCATCTAACACTCTAGAGAGATTGGGGGAGTTTTTGTTTAACATTTAGAGAGAGAAAACTCCTTAGAGCCATTGTTTAGGGTTGAGTGTTGTTTCGTTTTGTGTTTGTAAGTTTGTAACTAACAAGTATAAGTCTTTTGTAGAAAAGTTTATATTAATAAAACGAGTTGAAGTGCTGAATCGACGCGTTCTGATCGGTATATCAAGTCTCTATTACATTCTCTGATTTTGCAATCTCATTCTGTCAGAGTTATGAGAAACCTTGAGAGCTGATCGATGACCATGAGCTTTAGTTGGAAGACATCTTCAAAAGATCTATTCATTGTTGGAAATTACTCTACTCGAGAAACCAACCTAAATTTAGTTCAACCCTAACTGATAACTTAAAGCTCAAGGCCCAGTTAACTAATCTCTATAAACTTACGGCTTAAGTTCATAGAAAACTAGGTTTACAATCGACCTTCTCTTTTATAGGCATAAGAGACCAATACCCCTTGTCCTTCTCACGTTCTCTTATCAAAAGAGTCAAACTTCCTTTTTTCTTGATAAGATCTTCTAAATATTCTTCTTATCTCCAAGTCAAATCTTCTTTTAAATAGGAACGACTTGATCTCCAAGTTTGCTTCATCTCACGTGACTTTTTAATTCATTCATGTGACATCGAAAAACGGCACACTTTCAAATATCTCCAAAATGTAGATTCTTACTTACTGTGCTAACCACAAACAAAATATCATAACATATAACTATACCAAATAAGAACTCAAATCCACACATTATATGTGTTTCACTTATTGCAAGACATTCAGTATTTTCTGCCAAATAAAGTAAGACATCTCTGATCCTTAATGTGTATTTGATTAAAGTTTAAGTGTGAGACCTCCTAAAATTAAAGACGTAATCAATAACTTATATTCGTATTTATGTTGATTTTCTTTGATTTTTTTCTCATTAATCTTTTATCTAAATTTTATAGAAACATAACTAAACATATATATATATATATATATATAATTTAGGGA